>VXAB01003460.1:49290-81275 GCA_013399175.1 Odontophorus gujanensis | reverse complement strand
AAAAAAAAAAAAAAAAGAAAAAACTTTATTTCCAGATATACAAAACGTCATTCTCTCATTTCTCCATCTTCTTCCTCTTCTTCCACACCTCTGATGTACAAAACATTATTGCACCTGTAAACAGAATGAACAGTTCCCTTAGTTGAAATGTTTTCGTTTTCCTGACAAATACACTGCTTTACATATTTTCCTACTTAACTGCAACCTGGCAACACCCAAAATGTGCACAAAAAATAGCTGCTGTCATCCCTTCCAACCCTTACAATTCTGTGACTGTTCAGCTGCAAATACAAGTTTATTAAAGTAGTTGGCAGTTAACTGTGATGTACAAGAAAATTTTGCACGTGGATTAAGTTATGGTCCAGCATTATTTCCAAGCATGCATACTGTTTTCAGCAGCTGCAACACTAACATAAATATCCTAATATATTAATCACACAGAATCACAGAACTGTAGGAATTGGAAAGGACCTCTAGAGACCACTGAGCCAACCCCCCTGCCAAAGCAGCTCCCTAGCCCAGGTTGCACAGGTAGGCATCCAGGCAGGTCTGGAACATCTCCAGAGAAAATGACTCCACCACCTCTCTGTGCAGCCTGTGCCAGTGCTCCGTCACTGCACTGTGAAGAAGTTCCCACACACATTTGTGCAGAACTTCTTATGCTTCAGTTTGTGACCATTTCCCCTCATCCTATCGCCACACACTGCTGAGAACAGTCCAGCCTTGTCCCTTTGCCTCCTGCTTAGACCTACAATAATCTGGATCACAAAGGTGTTTAGTTACCTGAAAAAGGGATCATAAACATTTATGTAAACACTTTTCATTTTTATATTGTTTTTCTCCCCTCAGAAGCAATCTCTGCTTAAAAGTTACAGCCCATACTCTTCACATAACAGTTATGCTGACATTTAGCACTTCAGTATAGACAAGAAGCACAGCCCCCAGATCTACAAGCTTTAACAGAAGCTGTATTACAAGACTTGAAAGACCCTGCTCCAGCACCACGATTACCTTATCAAAACTTCCCCCAGGTGTCCAGACAGCGCACCATCGATATACTCTTCTGTGTTTGCAAGCTTGGAACAAAAACCAGCACAAAGATTACACCAACAGGAGCCTGTCCAAGCGCACCACCGCTTCGACCCGCAGCAACCCCGGCCACACTGCCCTGACGGATTCCCCACTTTCCCCCTTCCATCCAGCAAGGCCCAGGGTCCGTCCCTCCGTCCCTCCCTCCCTCCCACCCCTCCACCGTCTCACCGGCCATCACCTGCATGTTCATGTAGCCGTCGACGGACACGAGATAGCCCTTGTACTCCATCCCCCACTTCAGCTTCACCATCACCGGTTTCCCCGTCAGTCCGTTGAGGAAGGGCTTGGGGTTGAGGGGCAGGCTCTGCGGGGAGAGCGCGGATCAGCACCGCCCCACCCACCCCCACTCCCAACCGTTAACAACAGCCGCCCCCTGCCTGCCCCGCCCTCACCATGGCGACGTCGGCGGCCGAGAGACGCGGTCCTACGCGGGAACACCTCGTGCGCACCGCGGGATGCGGGACAACGCAAGGCAGCGCAGCGCAGCCTTCCACTTCCGGGGCACCGCGCCGACCTCTGACCTCTCGCCCCGCCGCTTGCCTTTTCAATTGGCTACGGCGCAACGGCGCGCGAAGGGAAAAGCGCGGCCGTCCATTGGCTGTGGCTTCGCTCTCATTGGTTGGGATGGTCACCGCCCCCGCCCTGCTCCAGCCAATAGCGGCGCTGCGAGCCGCGCCACTGTCCCGAGGCGCCGTGAGCGCGGTGCTGCCGTCGGTCGCGGCCGGGAGCGCGTTGGGGTACGTTGAGCCGGCGGAGGCCGTGCACCGTGACAGCTCCCTGCCAGCTTGCTCTGCCGGCACAGGAGAGACGTGGCGCTGCGTGGAAGAAGGGCTGTACTTTAATCTGCACCAGCGGGGTGTCGATGATTTCCCGCTTTCGGATTTAGCAGCTTCGGAGTCTGCTTTCAGCCTGGCCAGCTCTTAGTGTTGCTTTCCCGACGGACGGATTTCCACGAGGTGGCAGTGCTGAACTTGCACAGCGCTCGGCGTGTGCCCTTAGCGGTGCTGGTTAGAGGGGGATGATCGCCTCATGCTCGTGCTCGCTACACTCTTTCTGATACAAGCCAGGATACCATTAGCCTTCTTGTCCAGCTGAGCACCCTGCTGGTTCATGTTCAGACAGCCGTCAGCTAGCACCCCTCAGAGCCTTTTCTGCTTCACAGCTTTCTAGCCACTCTACCCCAACCCTGTAGCAACAATGCATGGGGTTGTGGTCAAAGTGCAGGACCTGGCACTTGGCCTCATTGAACCTCACACAATTGGCCTCAGCCCATCAAGACGGCGTGTCCACATTCCTCTGTAGAGCCTTCCGACCCCCAAGGCAAATCAACACTTCTTCCCAGTGCAAATTAACTAAGGGTGCGCTCAATTCCCCCATCAATGAAGATATTAAATGTATCACCGAAGTATTCACCACCATGATGAAAGTTTAGTTGCATCGATTCATGTACGTGTAGAGAAGATGCAAGAGTTTAAAAGACAAACGGGCTTTGTTCTTGCCACTGTGGGAGTGCTTTCCTTGGTCTCCTTTGACTCCCAGGTGAAGAAGATGCTGTAGAGAGCATCACATGCTCATGCTCATAAAACCTTGGCCCTGCTGCTCTAGCATTTGTGACTCCCAACCTTTGACAGTGAGCCGATCTGTACCGCTTGCTAATTTGTCATGTCTGTGCTAATGTCTGTGCTAAGCTACATCTAAATGTCATCATAAGCCACAGTGTAGACATGCAGAAATACAACTATATTAAGTATATTCTATCTTTACTACGTTGGATGCTGCATGTACTTTCAGTAACTAACCTTTCTCTTACAGAACTGATCAATCTTTTGTGCACTTTATCTTCCAAAGGGCAGGCTACTGCTGTTGTATGGGAAGCTAAATCATCATCACCTGCTTAAATCCGGGTACTTAATATCCTCTCCAGATCCAGAATGCCCCCACACACAGTGGTTTCAATAACTTTATGTATGGGTAGGGTAAGAGTGGGAATTCCAATTCTTCTTAACAAATATTTATCTACAGTGTACTTGTATTTGTTTCTGTGGTCATTAACAGTGAGTGTGATTTTCCTCATGTATTGAGTGGGCAACAGGGACAACATCAAAATTAAGCTAATTGTCTTTCTGACAGTAAGACTCACTTGGCACCACTTGAAGGAGAATTGTTTTAAGTTTATTACAAGGAAGCTAATGCTGAGACTATGTAGGAAGAGCATAAACACTGTGGGAAATTGCATATATAGGCAGTTTTTCATCCCCCTTGCAGTAAAGAATAGTGAACTTGGGGTGATAACGTACAAGGTGGCAGAATACAATGAGTTCAGCATGAGTCCTCTGGATAAAATGCCATGGAAGTCTTCTTTGCACTTTTCTGACAATGGTTAAAGAAAAATGTATGTTTTCGAATGACAAGATAATGGTTTTGGTATTTTATTGGTAAACAGCACTTTTTAGGTTTTGAACCAACTTTTATCATGTCTCCTACTTGTGTTGGGAAAACTGTGTACCAAGGAAAACAGGACCAGCTACATTCATTTCTTAGTGCACTTAGTTCCTCTGATATAAGATTAAGTATTCCAGCCCTATGAGTATAAAATCACCAGAAAATAGCAGCATTTCACAGGGTCATATGTATCCTTATTAAAGTCATAGTTGAGAGTAGGAGTGCTCAACTTCTGGTTTCATAATCAGTGCAAGAATTCACGTGTCAGTAACCACATCAGCTACAAATGAGGTGCTGCCTGCCAGTAGGATAGAAAGATGTACTGAAAGCACAGAACGCATGACTACATCTGGTGCAGGTAACTGGATAACTTGGTTAATCAGGAAACAAAATAGCTTTTTATTTTTTTCCTCCTGTGAGGAATTTGCTGTTTACTTTGTTGACTGAATCATTCTGAGTCAGAGACAGTTTGCTTACGTGGGTCTTCTCGTGGCCTTCAGCAGAGGGATGAATTTCACCTTTTGTCCTCTTTGTGTTTCCCCATGTAATAGGGGAAGCAATAGTTTGCATTCCTTTCTGCCTTTGGCCCAGGATATTTAGGATGTTACTCAACAGGAAATTAACAGGAAAGTGCTTTTGTAGTAGATTGGTACAAACCGTAGCTCCTGGGTGGATGGATAGGATTCTCATAGTTACGGCTGGCTTGGGAATTTAGCACTATTGTTCACACTTTGTTCCTAAGGAAATGCATTGAGTGGCTGGACATCCGACAGCAGCAGCACGTTTGGCTGAGGGATACGTTAGAGTTCAAAAGCTCACTGACATCACTAATACACTATGTCACCCAAATACTCAGCAGAGGGGGCTGGCTCCTGTTCTCTCACATTGCTGAGAGGACGCTGAGCTGTCCAGAGGTATTCAGGAGCTCTCTGCAATAACCTCGTGCTGCCTGTCATAAACACATTACTTAAGGAAAGTTCTAGAGCTGTCCCATGTTCCAACTTCTGAACTGTGCATTGGTGCAAGAGCGTGCTGCTGTCCTTACTGTCCCTATAATTTCTCTGAGATCCCCATTGCTGAAAACCAAGCTAAGCTGTGTTTCAGAGGTGGGTATCCAGAATCTGAGGCATCACTGTGCCTTTTTCCTAAATACTGATGGTTTGAAGTGAGGTTGGGGGTGGTGCACTAGCAAGAGCCCAGGTCTTGTGGTAGTCATAAAAATCTGTTGCTCTCTATTGAAGGGATTTCTAGTGTGGCTGTGCCGTGAACCTTTCACCAGGACAAACTGTGCTGGGGATGCTATGGAATGGGTATTATACAGGAATTAGGAGAAGATTAAAGCCTTCTTTTATGCATATTGAAAACCTTTATTTGTTTGTGCAAACAGTATTCATGCGAATTATGCAGCTACATTAAAGGGAGGCCTTTTAAGAATGTGCTTCTGAAAACACGGACTCCTTTGCCAAGAAATAATAGGACTTCCTTAATTATCAACTGTTATCTTCTGGTTTGGAGAAAACTTTTGTTGCTTCATGTGCTTTTGTTTCTTTTATGTTTTGACATTAATGAATTGGAGGTTATGTGCTGAGGAAAACAAAGTGATCTGTATAAATAATAAACTGGAATTCTTCTGTGCATCACTAAAAAAGGAGGGGGACACCAGGGATTGTGAAGAAGGAATTTGGAAACTGTGCTTTCACACAAACTTCTTAATAGAAACTAATAGCTGCCTTCAAATCACAGTGTTTTGAGAAATCTGAGCAGGGCTCAGCAAACCCACCTGATGTTGGAGACTCTGTGATTGATGGTGGACTGTATTAACAAAGCTTATCTGCTTCTTCTGTTGTCCTTTTACCTCAGTCCATGGCTAAAATCCAGTGATGGGGATATAAGCCTACCTGTTGTTTCTATCTAAACCCTGATGATCTTTTATTCATACCAAAACCCTCTCAAACCAATCAGTTACCAAACAAACCAGTTACCCTGACAAACAGAGGAAAGCCAGTTTTAACAGTTCATCTTAGGACAGAGAGGAGAGAATATGAGAGGAGAGAAGAGAAAGAAGTGGTTAAGCAATGGGACTGTTGGATGAGTGCATGGGTCACCAGGAACCACTGCTCGAGGGAGATAAGATGCTGTACAAGAGGTTCCCTCGCTGTTTTAGAAACAGCAGAAAGAAACTAGCTCTGGAGGAGAAAGTTGGAGAGAGAAGTTCTTCTGGCTTAAAAGAAAGAGATAAATCTAGGATCCCTGAACTTCTCTGAAAACTCTTAAGCCCAAGCAATGTTCTGGAGCGATGAGGCAGAGAAATAAGGATGCAATTCCCAGAGAAACCTTTGAGTCATCAAGGCTGACTGGCAGCTGTAGGAACAAATATGTCCCAAACAACCTCCATGGCATTGCAAGGCTCTGAATGTGTTGTGGCTTTATTAATTTGGTCAGATATGTCTATGCTTGTGATAGCTGAAGGGAAGAGAGATTTGGGGTGGGAGACTCTGCAGTGTGTGACTGACTGCCTGTGCCTCTCCCAGGGGAGCTGGTGCTGGTCCTGGGGCAGCAGAAAGCTGCCTTCCAGGAAGGGGCTGCAGACCAAAAAAATCCCCCAACCCTGGACTCTGAAAGTGTTCCAGAGGCTATGTCTGCATTTTGTGTTTGGCTTGAACCTGAGCCCAGGGCCCACGTCTCAGCTGGAAGGCAGCAATCCCAGCCATGCATCTGAGAGTGGTGCCTTCTGCCTTTCCGCTGAGCTGGTGATGCCTGTGAGGGCCACTCCAGGTTAGGGAGAGATGAGGGCCCACTGTAATGCCAGGCATGTTTGTGTAAAAAGCTCCATGGAGTAAAGTGGAGGAAGAGCTTCCACACAGCAACTAGCAAGTACAGCCTGAGAGTCCCACTGCTGTCCTGCATCTGGCAGGAGTCCGAGCTTGTGTAGGTGGGCAAGCTTTTCCCAGACCCCACAAACCCCACAGGCTTTGCCTGCCCAAGATAGGAAGGGTCGTGGGAATGAGTTGGCTGTGGGAATGGCCAGTGAGTGAGAATTTAGCACAAGAGGTAGATGGCACAAAGGACAGAGAAAAACATGGGGAGTCACAACATGGGAGTCCTTTATAGCCTCTATAGCCGCTGCTGTCACCTGCATACCCTGGAACACAAATGGGCTCGGCAGCGTCATGTTGTCTCAGAGACATTCGCCCCAGTGTGGTGTCTTTCTTCTCCAGAGCAAAGCTTTGGGTGGACATCCTCCTGTTGTCTCTTGTTTCTGCCTCTTAGTATGAGCTCATTTTCAGCTTCTTTCCAATCATTTCTTGCTGCTCATTCTCGCTATGGCAGCTAACTCCATAGGTGATGGGATGAGTCAGGAGGTAAGCAGGGTTTGAGATGGTCAGTAGGTGACCAACGCTTCTACACAGGAGTGTGGTGGTNGCTCATTCTCGCTATGGCAGCTAACTCCATAGGTGATGGGATGAGTCAGGAGGTAAGCAGGGTTTGAGATGGTCAGTAGGTGACCAACGCTTCTACACAGATGCACTTGTAGGGACTGACCAGACGAGTGAGGAGGAGATTAGACTCTGACTGCACTGTTTACTGCAGTGCAGGATAGAGATACTTAAGCTAGTTTGGATAACATAAACAATTGAAATAAGCCTGCCTCTCTGCCAGCAAACAGACTGTGCTATGTGGGCCAGCTCTCTCCCACCAGCACGTGCAGACTTATTATTTGGAGAAGAAGAGTATAATCAGGGGTTAGCATGGTGGCCATATCTCAGCAGATTTTCACAAGCATCTCCAGAGGTACACCCTTAACAAGGACCATTTCTTGTGACATCCAAGATTTTGCTCCAAAGTTCATTGAAAAATTTCCAGACAAAAAAATCGCTATATGTTTTTAAAATAAGGAGAAAGTCACCTTTTTCTTCCCCAAGAACTGTTCTTGGAAGTGACCTTGTTGGCTGAAATATTCTTTAAAAAATATCAGCTTGGCATAGATCTCCTTCTTTCCAGGAAAGTTTTTCTAGAGATCTACCTCCTGTGAATGTTTATACAGACGGCTCAAGTCTGCCAAAGTTATAAGCAGCTAAAAAAGAGGAGCTTAGAGTGGAAAACAGTGAAACTTTAATCATAACAATTCCAACTTTACTTGATAAACATATCTATCTATTGTGGGTTATATGTAATAAACTCTAGCTTAGATATGAAATGGTTGTACCATTTTTTGATGTACAGTAGGCAAAGGTTTACAATATCCGTGTTTAATGTCAAGTATTTTCTGACATGTTTTACTTCTAAAATTATCCTTCAGATTGTTTGATCAGTTGTAGGTTGTGATGGACTGATATTGTGTTCCTTTTATATGATGCTTCACAGAAGACAAGCGACTACTTGCTTTGACAGATCGTTAAAGATATGTAATTAGAAGGGGAAAAGGGCTAGTTCATACCTGTGACACTTTATGGAATTACATGCTTCTGTGAAGTGGTCATACAGCGCTTCAGCTCATCTGTGATTTTGTGGATTCTTCCTGAATTCCTCCTAAAGGAACCTGTTATCATCCTTTATCACTGGCAAGCACCATTCAGCTGGAAGCCTGGCTATACGGTGCCATTCACCATGCAGCATCCAGCCAGACACAGGTCTGCAGGGGGGTGTACCCACGGCTGTGCTGACAGTGACCTTTATAACATTATAGTTCTGCTCCCTGAGATGTCCAGAAAAGAACACATACCAGGCTTAAGAATCTGTATTTATTGAGGTACCTCTAGAGTTTATGAATAACCGATCTTCATTTCTCTGACATACAATTCATATAATAAGTTTTCTTTATGGGTCCATTATTTGCAGTCCTAAGTTTGTCAGAATTCCAGTGAATTAATTATGACAAGGTGGTGTTCGTTTGCATGATTTCTTCTTACTGAGCAATCAACATTAATAAATTAAACACACATGAAAAGTACTGCAGTATCAGTGCGGAATGCTGCAGAATCAATATATAGCTGTACAATCGCTCATACAAATGAAAAATATAACACGTGTAATGTTGCCAGATTGATTTGAACCTCAGCTAATGGGCTGAAAGGTGCGTGCTAAGCACATTGATCTGAGCTGTAATGTCTTTAGCAAATGAGGGAAATGGAATACCCTTTGTCTACATAACCTTTGCCTTCGCTGTTTTTATGTTATTCACATTTGGAAGTACACATCATCTCAAGTGCATTTAAATAGCAGCAGGATGGGAGTAATCACTGTACTTCCAGAGGCAGAATGCCCCTGAGTTCCATGGGAACTGGGTGCTGATTGCACTGAAAATCCATAGAGCACAGATGAGTCAGACTTACGCTGTACATGAAATGTTGCTGTAATGAGAAGCATCGTGCGATTGTATTTATGGCAAAAGTAGATTCATTTTATATCATTTTAAAATATGTTGCACTTTCCATATTTTCTCAGATCTAATATGTGTTTTATATATGTATCTGCAGTACTGCAAAACAATGCAGTCAATGCCATCCGTACTGATATATATTTATGTACTACATATAATGTGTATGTATAATCTGTATTATTTACTAACAGCCATTTTACTTCAGACATTAGAAAAATGTGGGATTCTGTTGTGTGTGAGAGCACTGATTACATTCACAATGGTGAACAGATTAACCATTTAGTTGCAGGTATCAAGGTTGTCACTCAAACTGGCAGCACCTCAGAATAGCTAAAGCTTATCAAAAATTGTCTGGATTGGAAATGACAGCCATACATGCATGAATGCGTCTGTATGGCTGGAAGACTGTTGAAGTGTGAAGTGAAGAAGTTCACTTCGGTTTATTTTTTATCATAATTACTGTATTTCATGAGGGAACATTGACTTGCTTCATGATAAACACAAGGGGAAACAGAAAGAAACTTCATTCTCTTATCATCTTTGTCTCCCACCCAAAGGTCACCACATTCGAACAAAGCGTATTTATTTCATTCCTTATGCATTTACGTAGCCATTTACTGTACTCTGTATAAGTGAAGCAGAATAATTTTTTGCGAGACTAATTAAAAGTTGTATGGTAGAAAATGTTTTTGTGATCACACCAGCGTAACGAAATTGAGCTGTCTTTACTGACGCGTGTTCCATTTACTGTTGTTTTGTTATTATTTCCCACACTTCCAGCAGGTCATTGTTTTCTAGGAGCAAAAACATCATAAATTCTTTCGTTCTAGTCAAAATAATACCCTCAGTGAATATACTTAGGAAAAGGTTGTGGCAGTTTACCTCATCTTTGTTCTTTTTGTTGTGTGGCTGTACACAGCCTTCTGTCTCTACAGCGTCTTAGAAAACCCCCATGTCAAATCAAGAACAACTGAATTGTTTCTGGGTTGATAGGGTCAGTGCATAAAGTTTATTTGTCTCCTTGCACGACACGGAAAAACCAATTTCCATTTTCCTTCAGTTTTAGCATAAAGTATTAAGCAGGCAATTTCAACATGTCTGATCCTACGTGGAATAAACTTCCAGCGAATAGAAGATGACGTTAATTTAATTATATGATTTCATAATAGACTGTAAACTGAGTTGAGGGCTGCTCTGAGAAAGCGTGGAGGTTCCAGCATGACAAGAGGACAAAAACAAATTTTTGTTTAAAAAAAAAATAAAATAAAAATCTTCCAAGTTAGCCCAAACCACTGTTAATTCTTCCAAAAGGAAGTCTGAATTCCACAACCATGGTGGCTGATGTTTTGAGGACCAAATGGTCTCCTGGAGACCATCCCCACTATGCCCAAAGAGACTACAGCACATGGCAGCTTTGATGCACCCTACCAATGCAGGTGTGGGGTTGGAGCTGCTCTCATCCCTGCTGCTGGTCCAGCAAGTGGCTTTCAGCAAGTTGTGAAGTCATTCGTAAAGCATGGAACATTTTTCGTTGTCATTATGACTACTATTCCATTATATTGTTGAGGCACCTGGAAGGTGTGTGCAAGTCTAATGCTTTTAATCTGTCCTGTGTGGGATCACTGGCAAGCGTGATGAGGGTGCCAGGCTCCCCTGCATGGGTATCAAACGATGGAGGGGGAAAACAAAGCATTGTTTGAAAAGTGGAGAACAGAGGTGATAATGGTGATCCTTAATGTTCTACCTGCCATTCATGAAGTAAAAAACGCATTGTCAAAATGTGTTTTATTGTTGCAAAGCTCTGTTGCTGTCTGAAGCACAAAAGGATGCCTACATTTTTCTCTCCTCAGTAGCTGACCACATGTGGAAAGACAAAATGCCACCTCTGATTCCGGGGGCGTGTAAATGGCTCTGAGATATGGACAGATATGCAATTGTCAACTCCAATTAGTTAGTTAAATGACCTACTGTACTTCTGTTCTATAGGTATCACAAAAGCCGTTCCGCCCATGAATTAGGCGTCGGTGAGAAGCTGAATTTAAGCCCACTATTGTATGGGAATGTCCACTCCACTTTGCCACACTAAAGACATTCAGGCAGGCAGAACACCCTCGGTCGGCTCATTAGGGCATACATTAGAGGCAAGCGCGCTGAGCTCGCCATGAACCCACTTGAATGGTCGTCCTTGGTGGACGCTTGCAGGGCAGACCGGTTCCCACAGCACCCCGCTGATCCCCTGTGAACAGATTCGCAGCTCCCCGCTGACTGCAGAATGGACGGCCTGCCCCATCCTCACCCGCCACTGACAGCCCTCATAATAATAACCTGCCCGGGAGGCGAGGGACGGATCCGAATTTCTGACAACTCATTAGCCAGAGATACAGTCGGGTTCTGCCAGGGATCGCCACCAACGCTGCAGCGGGAGTGGAACAGTGCTGGGCAATACTGGTTGGTGCGGGGTGATCCTCTGCTGCAAAAAAGTAACTTTTTTTCTTCACAAAGGAGGGTGACTCTGTGAAGAATCCTGAGGGGCAAAGCAGAAAAATTGGTGGTGTAAGAAATGCTCAGGAGAAAAATGAGGCCAGCGGGGGGTCATATGATACTATAATGAAACCACAGCTGCTGAGAAGGATGCAGGCTGTCATTGGCGGAGAACACATGTACACATTGTCCACTCTTAAGGAAGTAACCCAGTGCTGAAGTTCTGGGTCTAATTTTCATAATGCTTTCTCGCCTTCTCTTTAGATTTGACCAGGCCATTATGATCAATGTATCAGTTTGGGAAAAGAAATTAAGCAGGATAATTCTATTAAATAGGACTTCAGGACATAGAACTCACTGTTCTCTGCAGTTTGTCTCTTAAAATCCAGGTGTGTTGAATTATACCACAATGTTCTGGCCCAGTCAAATACTATATATGAGGTCCTGCCCACTCCCTTGTGTTGCTGGATGATGGTAGATGGGCATTTCTGAGATGCTTCTCCTTTGCAGCATAGGCACTGCTCCCCTCCCTGCTCTTGAGGCACAATCTCAAGGTGTTACCACACCTCCAGTATAGGGAGTGATGGTTACAAAGAATGTTCATGCAAAACATCCAACAGGGGCAATATGAAGTAGCTTTATCACTACAGGCAAGAGAATACTCTTGTTTCTAATGGGATGGGAGCAAGATGTGGAGGATCTTGAAAAAGTTCATATATTTTGCCTTTGCTGCATCTATCCTGTGATATCAGAGGCTATCGTCTGTGTGCACAGGAAGCCTCTGATGTTTTTGAGTATAAACATTAGGATCAGAATGAGCCAAACAATAATCCATAAGGTCTTTGTCTGGCTTATACTTGTAGATAATGAAAATTTAATCATTTTTCTACAGATTTCAATGCAGAAATAAGAAAAAGCCTCACTGAAGTAAGTAATTTTCAGCATTGCTGTTGAGAAATGCCATCTACCAGGGATGGAATTGCTATCAAAAACATGCCAGCAAGATCCAATCTGACAGCAAAAAAAGTAAAAAAAAATATCCAGCCATTTATTATTTTTTAATTGATTAAAATAATTATTACACTGTGCTGTTTCCATCACTCAGCCGCTCTGCAAATAAGAATGAAGAGTTTCTGAGCCAAAGTTCTGCAAGTACATGAACACTGTGGCCAGGGGAGACTCGTGGCTATTGCTAAACTTCGAGGGGAAAATAAAATCACAAAGGAACAACTTCTGAAAGAAGAAAAGGAAATGAGAAGGGATTGATCTACACGCAGCTGCCAAAAACAGTGATATTATATTGTTTCTGTCTCATAAGCAGTCTATCTTGTAGGCAGGACTTGAAACTATGGAGATACACTGGAGATGTTCCAGACCTGCTAACATTCCCCCTTAGCCATGGAAGCAGCAACCTGTAGTAAATCATCCTGAAGGCCAATGAAAGGTTTTTAACAACTGTATTAACTGGAGAGGGAGGAGAATGTCAGTGACATCAGTAGGAAATCTTACATTTGAGTGTGCTGCAGGCAGAAAAATTGCTCAAAGGCAAATGTGGAGATTAAAATGATAAGGCTGAATCAATATAGATTCATTCAATTTTGGGAACTGTAACTGTTGAAAGGGAAGCCAAATATATTGTTCCTCACAACACGTGCAAGCTGTCCAGAGAACAAGAGGAACTGAACTCTTGTAAAAATAGAAGTCCAGCAGACAAATATCAAGGTGAGATCACCTGTTGGCAAGAGATGGCTGGTATTGTTCCACTGTAACCTATGTTGACCTGTAACATAGCCATTGTTGGAAAAAAGTGCAAAGAGAGAAAAAAGAACACCTAAATTAATCCAAATGAAAAGACTGGCTGATATGGTCTATGGCTGTGGTGAGAAACTGCTAAATAAACAAACCATATATTGTTTCCCAACTATGTCCAGCTTGGGAAAGACATAAAAAAGCCCCCAGATGCAGTCTGTCATGGAACACTCAGATAGGAGAGCAGATAAATGGCTGTAAACGTGGATGTGTACTTTGTCAAAGGTAGAGAGTCAATCTGCTGTTGGGATAAACCATCAAAGAGCCTTGTTCTTCCCACCAAGAAGTTTTACCTTCTAGAAGGAGAAACTCTGACTTTCTGAAGAGTGAATTAAGGTCAGCAGTGCAGGCAGGAGCGCTGCTGTGGTATTGTACAAAGTAAAACAGTGTTGGAAGGGAGGCAGCTGAGAGTCTGTAAATAAAAATCTCCCTGGGTGTGGAAATTTAATCCAGACTGGAAAATACTGATCTTCCTGAAGATGACTGCACATTTTTTAATTACCTTCCATTTTGTATGTTGTTCCACTGTTGCTGAAGGCTGCTATTAGAAGTGGTTACTGCACTTGAACTTCAGTGGTATGGTTGAATCTAGAAAAAAAGGTGCCTGCTTTCTAAGTTCATTTTCAGCAATGAATTTGAAATGGATTCAAAAATACTAAGGTGAAAGGAACTACAAAACTTGTCAGAGCAAAAAGCAACAAGAGATGTAGCCCAGACAAGCAAAGATTTCAGCACTGCATCTCTGAACCACTAACAGAACTGTGTTGGTTGCAGCTCCCATGACACACACAGCTTAAAACCTCAAATAAGATGTATGCATCAGTACTCCTCACTGTGATCCGGACCACAGATTTGCAGGTGAGATAGAGCCCAATGCTTGAGGTCAAAAGTATCTGGTAAAATGCAGGAGTCTGGGGGGAAGCAAGTCAGCAGGTACCCATGGAAGAGAATGATCTCTTAGAGGAGACCAATGCTAAAGACCACCACCTTCATGAATGCAACAACCAGCAGCTCATGGTGCACTGGGCCAAAGGGAGGAGTTGATGTTACTTTTTCTGGTGTGTGAACAAAACTACTTTCTGGGTGTGTATTCATATGGAAGAGTATAAGACAAGGGATAAAGCTATTTCAGAATGTCAATCTTCCCACTTTACAATATAGACACTCCATATAGGATGTCTTTTAGTAATTTTTGGAAAGTCTTCATGGCTAAGCATTTCAAGATGTTCTTCTAAAACTACTTTTCAGTGGGAAAGCAAACATGTAAATAGCAAAAGGGAATGTTTCTCAAACTTCTAGGAGATGTTTTTGGTTTTTGAACATGTCCTTCCAAGACCATTAAACACACTTTCCCAAAGCTTAAGGATTTCTTTCACTGCAGTGAGCTCAATGAGTCCTAAAAAGCACTACGTTCTTGGTGCTATTTCTAACTTCCATTATAATATTTTAGATACCCCAGATATTTTTCTGTCAAGATAAAAATCTCTGAAGGCAAGAACTGTGAAATCACATCTGTAAAGTGAAGGAGGGAGAATTCTTTACACATGTAAAAATCCTTTACATTATAAAGAAAAATAGTTTACAGACTGCTCTAAGTACAAGGCAAATAACTCGTCAGAAAAAATGGGAATAGTATATACAAGCCTCTTACCCTTGGTGATCTTGTTTGGCAACAAATGTTAGGATGACTTGACTGGATTATTTGGAAGTAACTACATTAAATATTGTCTTTTGTTCGTCAGCTGTGAGATTTATGCTAAGCACTCTATTCCAGTCCTGAAACATCTGCAGATAAATAAGGGAAAGAAAAGAAGACAAAATAGCACGTAAAGTGGATTTCGCTCTCTCCTAAGTAGAAATGCAAGTGAAAGGATTTTGGCTAACTTGGGACATTACTGCTCAGGGAGATAGAGCTGGAGACTAGGCAGGAGCAATATGAACATGCATTTCTAAGAGCACCCGTGGCTCCCAGAGTCGCAATACAGAGGCACATCTATTATTATATTCAGAAGACAGGAAAAAATATAATTTAATGCCAAGAAATCGTATCAGAACATGGATTCCCAGGTGCTAGATTGAATTTATAAAATGAAGATGCTCTCCTATAAAATAACTCTCTTCAAAAAAGCTTGAATTTCTCTTATGAAACTAAACTTGAGGTAGATACAAAGTAATAAGCTGTGTACATCCATGGTGCATAGGTTTGGGTGCTGTCTGCCATATTTTCAGAACTACCAAGTTCCACATTTTCTTTGCACACTTCTACTGAGACAGAAAGTCCCTGAGTAAAGCCCTGCAACACATCACTGAGCAGAAGGCTCTGGTATTTTATCTTCTCAAGTGATCATCCTGCTACCTCTGGTGGCAGTGCTGCTCTGAGCCTATGGCTACTTTGCCCTTATCCCTCATATCCAACAATAGGAGCACTGGACCCAGGGAACATCCAGAGCCATTGGGTAAATCTCATAATGCATGTTCCTGGATACTTCCTATTTTTTTGTTATTATTATTTTTGTTCCACGTGGAAGCATGGATTTTTCCAGCTCCCTGTACCAGCTCTGACTTCCCAAGCTGCTCCACATCAGGGAGATTGGACAACACTGCACCTTCCAGTCTGTTCCATAGCTGGAGATGCCAGGCCTTTCTGTGGGACTGGAGCAGGGCAGCCCTATGGCTTTCCAGCAGGTAGGCTGGTGCTCCTGGAAGCCTTGCAGCCCCTTCATGTGTGAGCTGCACTGAGGGTACCACCTTCTGAAGGGGTCATCTGTGCCCACCATGCTATAGGGTGCCACTGCCCTGCCAGGAGCCTCCTCCCACCTCACATGCTCCCCACCACAGGACCCCAGGCATGCCGTGTCCGTACATGCTCAGAAGTAGGTGTTGAAAGGTATGTTTTTCCAGTTGCTAGCCATTTGTGTATGAAACATCTGCTATACTGTGTGCTTTCTTGCTGTCTCTTATTCCCTCAGACGAAGAAGCCAAGATTTTGCAAGCCAAGTCTAATCCCATTCATATGGTGCTTTTAATTCCTGTATTACTAGTTCAAAGTGTGTGTCCAAATTTAGAAGCAAGACTAATACAACCCCAGGCTTTACACTCATCAGATCTCACTAATTAAGCATGTTCAGGACGGGTCATTACTTGGATGGAAAGCTGTCAAAAATTATGTGTCTGAGCTAGGAGTGGTCTCAGAGACTGCAGGTGATGCACTTCTCTCAGTACTCAGCTGTTTTGAACATCTGGAGCTGTGTTTGAATCAACTGCTCATTTTCCATGTGGGGAGAGAAGGTCAGCCCGATTTTGAAGACTAGAACATGGCGATGTGGCATTTAAATCTAGGGCTACATGACATTTAAATCTTCTAATTCCCTATCCTGAATACAGAGTGGGAGTTTGGTTCTACCAAGCATGTGTGCTGCCATCTGCACCATGCCAGCTCTTGAATGCCTAATGACAGTGCTGATGGCTCAGGCTTGGCTGCTACAGATGCACTTCAAGTCAGGTGAGAAATGGAGATTCTGTTCAGTTGTCATCATTAAATAACTGTAATATATTTTCCTAGAGAAAAGGTGTTGATTAAAATGTCAGCCTCCAAAGAGGAGAATGATGCTTTTCATTCCTGAATTATTTAATAATAATTCTGAACAATTCTGTTTATATAACATTGCTGGATTTGGATATATTAGTGTTCCCCTTAAAGCTACTTGCTAACACTAGATAGGTAGAAACTATCAATATGTTTTCCTTTGAACATAAAAAGCTTTCTGTTGTTGGCAACATCCATAATTAGCACAACTTTGTAGATGTTTTCCATTGTTTACTATGGCCTCCAGGACATCTGAATGAACGAAAAGTGCTAGCATAGCAATGGTAAATTGTAATGACCAAGGTCCACCTGCTAGGAAGTATTTTAATGTTTTCTATCATCTGCATTTCTCCTTCTTCTCAGTAATAAAGTAATTATTACAAACCTGAGTGCTTTTGACAATTGTCAGTGACCAATTAACAATTAAGACTTCAAATGCCCAACATTTCTCAGTGATTTCTCTGAGAGCAAAGGGACATTTCAGAGTTTAAGGTGACTACTACTGTATAGTAAGAAAAGCAATGAAAGGAAGACAAAAAGCCTCAGTGACATTAGGATTTTGTTACTGTAGTTACTGGCTAGCTTTGCTGTTTCCCTGGAATACCACGATTTCAGCAATAACCTTATGCAGAGCATGTACTGGAAAGTCTGTCTGCTGCAGGGGAAAAAAACATCAGCTTGAGCAGGCTCCCTGACACCGTGTTCTTTCCAAATAGAGGCCCCATCTCATTTCTGATAAGAAATTGATGCTCCAGCCCTGAGGGCTCCCACATTGTCCCCCTCAGGTGGGCTCCCCAGCCTCGATCTCCTTTTGTGGAGCTGTCAGTCAGGCTCACGTCCTCAATCAGGCACACCGCAGCCACTTTTCAGCTGGGAACAATGCCCACGCCACAACACACCATTGTGCTCCCAGCGGATTACACAGGCAGGGCTGTCTGCCTGGCATGATATTATTATATCAATAGGACTTTTCTTTCTCCCGGAAGACGTAAGCTCTGTCATCTTTTAACAAAGAAACCCAGTGCCAACCTGCTGCCAGCCAGCACTTTTAGCAAAACACTGCTGCTTTTCTTGGAAAGCACTGACACTCAGGGCTTTTTGCCACAGGAGTGCCAGGGGCTCTAGGGAGAATCATAGAATCACAGAATGGCTTATGTTGGAAGGGACCTTAAAGATCGTTGAGCTTCAAATCCCTCCCATGAGCAGCGATATCATCCCCCAGGTCATGCTGCCCAGGTCCCCATCCCACTTGGTCCTGGTATGGGGTATTCACAGCTTCTCTGGTCAGCCTGTGCCTGTGCCTCACCCTGGGTAAAGCATGTCCCCCTAACATGTAACCAAAATCTCCCCTCTTTTAGCTTAAAACCATTCTTCCTTGTCCTATCACTGTCAGACCATGTAGAAAGTTGCTCCCCTTCCTGCTTGTAAACTCTCTAAGTACCGGAAGGACACAATGAGGTTTTCCTGGTGCCTTCTCTTCTCCAAGCTAAACAAGCACAGCTCCCTCAACCTTTCTTTATAGGAGAGGTGCTCCAGCCCTCTAAGCATCTTCATGGCCCTCCTAAGGACCTACTCCAACAGCTCCACATCCTTCTTGAGCTGGGAGCCCCTGATCTGGATGCAGGAAGAGCAAGGGAGGATTCCATTGTGGTGACCTCACAGGAAAAGGGCTTCCAGATGTACAGATGCCATGGCCCAGAACCCTTTGTGCAGGTGGGACACCCTGGCTAAGGGTTGCCTGCCTGGGGGAAGAGCCATAGACTGTGGGGTTCATGTTGGTCTCTGCTTACAGCTATGGGCTCTTTCCTGTAACAGAAGGAGTTGTAGCAGCAGAAAAATGGCACTTGATGAGAAGTATCTTTTGCTATTTGGGGCCTGTGTTCCCCTCTGGCTCCACACCTGAGCAGACCACTCATCTTTGCACAAGGAAGGCTGGCACTGGGCAGGAAATGGGTCGTGCACACCCCCAGCTGCAGCAGGCCAGGCCCATGCATCCCACAACAGTCATTTGGGAGCAGCAGGTGGCCCAGCTGAACTTTTCTCACAACAACCCATGCTTTAGCCTCTCTGGGCTTTGTTTCTGTGAGGAATCCCCCAAAATTTCTTCTGCTTTCCCACTCTCCTTATGGCTCAGGCTGCTCTGTTAGCATGTGGGAAGACCCATCTTTGCTTATCGTGCACATGTGGCCATGTTTAGAGACCTCCTCACAACTCCCAAGGCCCTCAGTGACCTCACTGCTGTCTGATGGGGCCAGCAGCCCCACAGCACTCCCCAGTTTCAAACAATCCCTCCCAGCCCTTGAGTTAGTCACATTCAACAACCTATGGAAGTGTTTTGTCCCCTCTGTAACAGTGTCAACCTCGCCATTGTCTCACACTCACTGTTATCACTCTATTTTTGGGGTCTCTTATTTCTTGTGATATAATTTCAATCAAGTTGCAGAGCGTTTGGTTCCTGTAAATCAGCGTGAAAAGGCTGTCACTACTGTGTCTGATGATGGCAGATTAAAACAAACATGACTCCATCTGGCTACATCAATCTTTCATGTTCGCCCATCTGTGGTTTGCCTGCCAGCTAGATTCATTTATCATTAGAATAAATCCCTTTCGAGAAAGGAAAAGGGAAAGCAAAACTATTTGTTGAGCTGAGTTTAGGTGAATTTGAGATGGTTGCATGAATCTACTCCTCAAAATTTGTGATCTACATTCTTAGCCCATCCTGGGAAATGTACCAGTCTTCACAATATTAAATGTATCTGCTTCACAGAAGGCTGTGAAGACAATCCAGATATGTCCCCAGCTTTTTCAGGAGGGGTGTCTGAAGGATGTTCTGACCATATTTGTCTTTGCACTCCGGAAGAGGAACTCTACAGAAATCAGTACATGCCTCATCAGGAGACAGTGTGTTCAGAAATGCTTAGAGGACTCTAAATCCCATTTTCAAAGTTGACCTAGTAAGGGTGCCAAGATTTATTGGTGCCTGTCAGTTTCTATATGTTTGCAATATGGAAGCTATGCTCTTAGAGTAATGTTTTCCTTTCTTTTTTTTTTTTTTTTTTAATTTTTATTTATAGGTTGCATTTTCAGAGAATAATCCCAGTTTGGAAATATCTAAGCCTAAAGCCTTCAGTCCTCTGGTAGTCTCTATCTCTTTTATCATCTTTAGACTTCTGTGTGCTGCTCCTTGCACAAAACTAGGCCACTGGCAATCCCTAATTTGATGCTCAGATTCTGCTTTTCCCTATGGTACCTTCAGTCCCTGGCTCACCGTTTGTAGAACTGCTTGCATACCTTGCCTTGCTGCTAGGAAGGGACTTTGTGCCCTTACACAAGCTAAAAAATCCTGGTTGCCTTAAGATGGAGCAAGCATACAATGCAGTAGAGCATGGATCTTCCTGAGGGTCTTTGTTTCACAGTGGTGCTTATAGAATTGCCCAGCACCAGCTACCTCCCAGATATGAAAAGGTGACCTAGAACTGGGACAGAAATGCTGGATAAACTGCTGAGCCTCTGAACATGAGCAAACCAGTCAGCTGTAGTTCATTACCACCTTAGTCATTACTTCACAAATACTTGGGCTTCTGCCAGAATTCATCAACATATTTCTGGATTCCAGGAGCGTCAAGAATTCATACCAGCTGTTCATTAGTCACTGCTCACCACTCAACTTGCTCATGCTAGGAAACATCAGTGCTTGCCTGGAGGATCAGAAGCCACACAGGCTCACTTGCTGGGCACCCTTATCCCCAAGATCCATCAGCAGAACACAGTAGCCAACATTTTGAAGAATGTCCTTAGCTGGAAAATGATTTGCTCAGATAGCCAGTGAATGTTGAAAAAAGTACACAAAATCAAGCAAACAAACACAAAAAACACTTCAGTCTTCTTTCGCAAAATAACACACTGTGCTGTGCTACTGTCCTGGGTGGCTCTAAGCAGAGGATCAGCAGAGCTCTGGCACTAGGTGCCTGCCTGTCACTTGGTTGCTGCTCAAGACCTGTTTGAGTGGCTGTGTGGCATTTCAAGGGTACTTCAGGGCCTAAGCTCCACATTCAACAAGGCTCTGGAGCACAGCCCAAGAATCAGGTCCTGCTTTGTTGCATTGCTTCATATGGCTCCATCTCATGTGGTGATCTGACAGTGTCAGCCAGGCTCACTTATCTTTGAAGGTCAGGCTCTTTGAGGTGGCTCGGAGTAGGAGCCAGCTATTCTCATCAAGAATTCTCATTGGATCAGACCAGCCTCAAAGATTAATGTTATCCAGCAACAGGACCAGCACTCTTTGGAGGGGAAGGTAAAAGAGGTGAGGAAATGTGATCAAAATAGAGGTTTTGGCCAGCTGCAGAATTATATCAAGGTCCCCAGTATGGGGCCTACCTGCAAACCTTGCAGATATATTCCCCAGATTTGCACACTCTGGCAAGACTTTTCTTGAAACTAAACTGCAGCAGCTGCTCCTTTCATGCTTTGATCCAAAACAAGTAAATAGCCACATCCCAATGACTGATGCAAGCAGCTTAGCCAAAGTTGCTGCCTGCCTTGAGTCACCACAGAGTGGTAATGTCATCTGAGAACTCAGCTGGTCCTGGGTGGGTTCTCCTTAAAGACAGCCATCCACTGGCTTTAGCTAATAGCAGCATCTCCTTTTTTTTTCCTGCTTCACATACTCCTTCAGTGTTAGGGACTGAACTGCAAAGCTCTAGTTCACCTCTGAGCAGACCCAGGCAATCACTGCCCACGGGAATGAACTTCTGCAAATAAGGACATGGCCCAGTTTGCTCCAACCATGCTGCAGCCAGCTGCCCTGGGCCTCCTGAGGATCCATGAGAAGGAGGGCAGCTTCTAGGAACTCTCTTTAACTTTAGGAGAACCTGCCCTTGACACACAACATCTTGTGGTTCTGGTATTTTGGTTTGGATGATTATGATGTTAGTCATTCGCAAGAATAGGGTTTGCCTTTGGGCTAAATGTCCCCAGGGTCTAGCAATCCTTTCCGTAGGATTACTCATGCCCATTTTTGCTGAAAGACCTCATGTGAAAAATTACTGAGGAGAAGCAAAATGGTAAGTGTGGAGTCCAGTGCACTAAATAATTGTACAGATGAAAGGAAATTTCATCTATTACAGGGAGACAAAGAAGATAGAAACATTTTAACTAAATGGTTGATTTTCTCCAGTCACTCAAAAGGAAAGCTTTAATTTCTCTAGAAAGGACAAAAGAAGTAAAAAAGTACAGCCCAAGGGAGAGAGGAAAGAAAGACATTAAAAAACATAAGGTAGTATTTCCCATTATGAAAGGGGCTTTGGGGAGACATAATGCTCAGATCTACATGATTACAAGATTTCTTGTGATTTATGATAAACCTTATAGCTGACAGAAAATGTTTGACATAATTCATTTAATATTACAAAAGGTCTTTGGAACAAGCTAGCACAAGTTTTATACCTTTGACTCAAGGTTAATTAAAATTCTTACACCAGGAGCCCATGGATTTGTAAAGTCAATCACCACATGTTCCAGCAACATCACAACTATGGTTATAACGTGGACATATGCAAACTTGTTGCTGTGTTTTGGGGGTTTGGGCTTTCTGGATTTAGGACTTTGTTTTGGATTGTTTTGGAGGGTTTTGTTGTTGTTGTTGCTTTTGTTTTTGTTTTTAATTATCTTGAAAAGGAAACCCAAACTGTGCTTAGTATCCATTCCCGTTTACAAAAAATACAAGCAATCATTGCTGCTCACTGAGCACTGAAGTCTGCTGTCAAAGAGTTCAGCACCAATGGACATTGCTTTTCACAAAATACAGAGCTGCTGTGTGTAGGAGGCCACAGTCAAATGCACATAATGCCAAGAATTCACTGAAGAAAAAAACATTGTTCCAGAGTAGAAAATCACCACACTCAAGTTGAAGACTAGAGAGCAACCCTTCACAATGGCAATCTGATGAGCCACTGTTAACCTTCGTCCTGCCTCTGTTGTGAACCTGTGCTCTCAATTCTGCCTCAGTCTCCTTGTGTAGGCTGGGATAATGTGATTACTTTCTTTGTCTCTACATTGCTGTTTATGAAATGTAGAAATAATGGGTTCCACATCTCTCCTTGCCTTTCAAAGAATGGCGAAGCTTGCTGACATACTGGTGCAGCAAGGGGGAAGATGTCGTGTATTAAAACAGTGGGTCAAAATGAATATTATTTTCTGTTCAAATACTTTAGTACAGAATTTTTAGTGAAATGGCTCAAATTGAACAATTTGGACAAGCATGAAACTTTTTTTATTTCAGCTTGTACAGAAAAAAAATTAACTTTCAATTTTGCTTCTTCCTCTCCTTTCACCTGTCCACGCTAGGAAGAAGGAATAAAGACTACATGACAATGGAGACACTTCAGTTTAGATCATCAAATGTGAAGGCCATGTTGCTTTACAAATTAGAGAATGGAGGGAGAAAGAAAAATGACATCTTCTAGGCCCTTAAAACTGTGTCAGACCCCCAAACTTGTTCTGCTTCCATCCAATCTAGACCAGCAATTCATGACTTGAAAAGTGTTCAGGCACACATTCATTTGGATTCATTTTCTTATTAAAATCAGACCAATATCTAATATCAGACTTATCATCTGACCTCATTAGACACTAGTGCTGATGTGGCAGACCTCTGCTCAATGAGTGCACTGAGCTGGTAGCTTTGTGCTTTTTTTTCCATTCTCCTTTTCATCTCCTTCTTCTCCTCTTTGTTCTTTGGCATGTTTCTGAACAGTGGCATGTTTTCCTTGGCTGACTCTCAGGAAAGTCAATCAACAGTGGATCACCGAATCTTGTCTTCTTTGGTTTCAGACCTATTTTAATCCCATTAAAAATCTGAGCTACTTGTCCTGTGCTGTTCCCACTCCTGCCTGGTTTTCAGAAGCTCAGACATATTTAGGCAAGGGCAACAAGGAGCCAAAATGCATCCAGGTTCACATCTGAAACTTGTCCTTGCTGTCTGTGCGGTGCTGTGAGCGCTGTGGTTACCCAGGACTGCCTGTGGGCCTAGCACAGAAAGGGGATTAGAAAGAACCCTGTGTCCCTGACAGGGATATAAGAAACCCAAAGCAGTGTTTTTCTGACAGATAACAGGGGTCAGAAAGTTCCCACCACTCAGATCTGCAGTGGTCAGGGCACAGGGAGAGCTCTGTCACCTCTTTGCATCACTGTGCTCAGGAGGACACCCCATTGCAGACGGCACGAGGGGCTCTCACGGTGCAGCCCAATTCTCCCATCCAGTCGTGAGAGCAGTTCCTCACTCAGCTTCTGACAGCTTGTGTCACTGTCTCTGCACAAGTCTCACAGTCACTCCAGCTGTTAGAAACAACTACATCTGTCCTCTATGAAATGTGAATTAGGGATCTCTTATCAGCTCATATCTTTGCAGATGTTTGGGGATCTCATCCGTCAGGAATGTATTTAGAATGTTATCCCCTGCCAAAATTACAAAGCTATAAAAAGTTCCCAGCCTTATTTACTCCTGAATCATTCTGAATTTAACTCTTAAGCAATCCTTATCTTTCTTCATACTTCATGCTTTCTGTTTTTAAACTGGAGAAGAACATTATCTCAGACTTAATTCAGTCATTCAGTGTACCATCTCTGAGAATGTCTGGGATCTGGTGAAGAGCCAAGTAAGCTTGGAATGGAAAACGATGAAAGTATTTGACGATAGTTAGAGATATTCCCCAGAGTTTAGTGTTTGGTCTGCATCTTTAAAAGGTTTTTTATCCTGTCTATGGCTGTAGACTGTTCATTCATAGGCAACTATGTATGTGTTTATTTGCTTCTGAAAAATCCTAGCCCTGTAGGTCAGTACATTCTGTCTTATGATCTGTAAAGACATATAAACTCAAAATGGAAACATAAGTCTCTCAGTGCTTTGATGTTCTTATATTATCCATCAAAAAGTTTTATACTGGAGCTAGAAATACCCCTCACTTCTTTCTTCTCACTTCCATTTCTTTCATTTATTCTTTAATTTCATTGCTCCTGGCATTCAGTTCAGGTTTTCTTTTGCTCAGCTGTGTTGTGTGCTACACTACCTCGAATGACCATTCTGTGATTCTATGTGTGTACATACAAGCGTTTATTTGGAGGGTTTCTCTTCAGTTTCTGTTTAGCCAGGCCAGATTTGATTTTCTGCCCATTTTTCAAAGGTCTGCACTCTCCCTTTCATTCTTCCCACTCCTGTATGGATTCCCTTCAGCACGTCAGCATCTTTCCAACAATGGGTTCCCAAGGCTATGAGCAGCCCTTTAGGTGCTATCTAAGGAGTTTTTCCATTACTGATTTCCTNCATTACAGAAAAGATCTAGGGCATAAGGAACATTAATTCATTGCTTGTGTTGTCAGTGGGCAATGAGTCCAATCCCCTTGGCATCATAAAACTCCAACTAAAGGACTAGGGTTGAAAGGCTTAGCGGTGCTTCAGTGAGTAGGAATGTAATTTCCACTGGGCCTGGGGCCACAGACAGACAGAAGTGTTGCAAATCCGAGTGTCCTGTCATCTGCTTTTCAGGCATCATACCACCTTCTGGTCTGTATTGCCCCGAGTTATCCTTGCTTCCTGAAACAGGCTGGAAAACACTAGGTGTCTGGTTAGAACTTTGTAGGGTCAGGACTTGAGTAGGTAGTTCATTATGTTAGGCTGATCATCAGATCAGTGCAATGGCCAGTTGTCCAGGCAGCTCTAAGCCATGTACATGGTGGGGGTGTTACAGTGCAAAGGAAAGTCCCAGAACATGCATAGGGTGGATGCTGCACCCAAGAAGTCTAGACTCATTTTATAAAGACAGAAAATGCAAAGAGTGATTGTCCTATGGTTTTGAGCTCCACAAATCGTCTGGCTTCTGAACTCATGCTTTATAGTGCAAGAACATCACCATGACCCAAAAAAGTACAGTCTACCATGCTTTAGCATTTCCTTTATTAGTGAGTTGTATGATGTGGCAATTTCTTACACTAAATGTTATACCAATTTGGTATTAAAAAAACAACAAAAAGGTAATGAGGGAAGAAAAAGAGATAGGGATGTAGAGGGTGGTAAGAAAGAAAGGCAACAATATTTGCTAAGCTAATCTGAAGGAGCAAGGAAAAAACACTGGGAACATTTCAGCCTGCAATAGCTGGTTGATTAAGATTCTTTGATGTTTAATTCTCTGCAGGACTCAAACCAATACCTCACTGTTATGAGCAAGGGCTTCTTTCACATCCTTCAGCTGCTTTGTGAACTCAGCATTTCAGTTTAATGAAGACAGCAAATAGCAAAACCCTCAGAGAGTCCCATCAGTGACAACACCTAAGGACATGCAGAAATATGCTATGAAAATAGGAATAATTTTAAAAGCTATTCAAATTTTTGGTTCAGGAATGAGAAATTGGTTCAGCTGCTGTTGCTGCCAACAAAATAACGATTACTGACTCAGTCCTAGGTATGTGGTTTCAACCTTCTTGAATATTATGGTCCCACAGCCTTGAAGTGTGACATAGGCACCTGACCCTTACTGATTTCAGGGATGAACCATTGGGGCATCTTGGAAATCCATGAGGAGTAGCTAAATAGTGTCTACCATGGGCCTCCAGCAGTCCCAGTAAACAGACAACCTGAATCTCTCCACCATAAACATAAAAAGCAATCATACATAAAAGAACAGGTGTGCCAGCTGATCCCATGCAGAGACCTCACCTAAAGCTGAACAACAAAACTGGCAGGGAACCAGATCAACAATGATGGCAAAAAAATAAACTCTTCCAGTTCACCCCATTTTTGGCATGTTCCGGTCTAAGCATATAGCAACTTGAACTTCTTCAAAAATATTGTAGGAATGTTCCAGTGTGCCACTGAATTAACATACTCTTATGAGCAAGAGTTGTAGGATTGTTTGTGGAATGACTTCATTCTGTAGACAAAGCAGGACCTGGCTGGTATCCTTCCCTTTTTGTGTGCTCTTTCCTTCCCTTCCCAGCACAGTCACAACATCAAGCAGTAGTGCTTGAAGGAGATGCCAGCAGAACATTTGGCCGCTATCGAAATCACCCCATAGATTTCAGCAGAATTTAAAACAATTGCATAAAGAAGAGTTGTGCGTTGAAATGTCATTATGTAAGCCTACATGTCCATGCTGAAAGACCTAGAAGAATTAGTGCACTTGGCTGCATGCAGATACGGTGTCTTTAAACAAGACTGAAGCATGAGTCTTGCATGAGTCTCAGCAGTGCCCAAAGCCTGCTTGCAAAGCTGACATGGATATTTGGGCCTCCCAACCCTTTGGCACCCATACACTCCACTTCTCCTGTGAATTTCCCAGATCAGCTTGGATCTACAGTGGGTGAGAAGTGGATGTGCAGACTGAAGCTGTCTTTCTCCTCCGAGAGCTTCTAGAAACCAACATGTGAACGTTTTGGGTACAGGCATGTGGTCTGCAGGATCTCCAGCAAAAATATGCCATTTTTCTAGGATCTACTGTAAAACTTCTCCAGATCTCCATGTTCCCGCTGGATATTGTGTAATAGAGGCACACACACTAGGGACTGAAATTAAGAGTTGCTTCAAGGAGGATGGAGATAGCCCCTAGAAGTCTCTAGAACACCCTCATAGGTGTTCATGCTTTTTGCAGGCTGTGCTAGAATTTTATGTCTTTGCTGCTGCTTGCAACATGGTTTTGAGATACCAAAACCAACTGTAAGCAGGAGCAAAATAAAGGCTAGTTTAGTTTATTGTTCAATTTTCAACTGCATGAGAAAATACTAGGTAACTTTAATATATGTCAGAATAAGACAGCTAGAAATAAGTTGGTTCCCTGGGTGCCTTCCTAGTCTGTACATGTCCTACGTCCTCAGACACAGTGAAGAACTAACATTGTCATACTTAACCACCTAGAAAAAAGGAAAAGAATAGACATTTAGAAGCTCCCTAGTGATCCAAGCTTGACAACAGACACATGGTGACTAGACTAAATGCTGACCCATGTGCACATGCCACTTGAATCCATAGCTCTGCTACACTATACTGTCAGACATGACACATTCCACATTTATTAAACCCTTCTAGTTTAAAGAGCTAAATGATCTGCTATTTCCACTGACAAGGTAAATCACTTAACTATGTGATGTACTGTAGATAATTACCTAGATGCATGTTAGATAAATGGAAGAAATTCCCCTTTTAAGATATGTTTTCCACTATGAATTATGCTGGTACTCAGCAATACTCAGCAATACTAAGTAACCTGTACCATGAAGTCTGACTGGAATGGGTGCCCTTAGCCTAGCATGAGTTCTTTCAGGCACTAGGTCTTCATACTGCACCACAGTGTGATGACTCTTACTGCACACAGCCCCATATGGGTCAAAGAATCTTAAATATGAAATGGCTTTGTCCTCTGCCTGGCAAAGAGAGGATATTGAAATAGCCATGATGTCACACCACGTGTACATCCAGCAGAAAGCAAAACAATGTCTAGAACAGAGTAGAAGGTCTGCCAACAACCCAGAGCAGAATTTTAGCTGAGATTCTGATACTAAGGAGAGGGGTATGGACATAGACAGACTTCTCTAACACAGTGAGGCTCAAATTTTAAAGATAGCTTTATGTTTTGATCAAGAACGGCTTCTCTTTACCCCATGTTCCCTGTTATTCCCACTTTCCTTAGTATACACCAACTACATCGGATGTTTAATTTCCTGGTAGGGATACTTAAGTCCCGTCAGATGCAAAGACCATAGGAAACACTAACAATTCTACTATTTCACATTTTTTACAGCTTTGCTGAAAAAATGTTAATAATCTTGTGTATGGAGGAACAGAGGCAAAGCCAAGTTCAGTCCCAGCAGAGGTTACACCAACTGCCTACAAACAATTATCCTTTCACCTCTGTCTCTCTCATGCTTTGCTTTTTATTCCCCTGAATCCTCTGTAAGTGGGATGTATGCAGATCAGCTGGTTCCCCTTCATTCCTGCTTGTCCAAAATGTATGGTAAAAAGAGAGGGAGAGGGAGGAAAAAAACCTTATAGTGCCTGAAGCCACAGCGTATGGATAAAACAGCTGCACGTGAGAAATAATTGATGTGGTTTGCACACTACTTCAATTTGGGAATAAATGCCAACTGAGTCCTTGCTTCCAGTAAGATGACAGAACTAGATGTACTGTTGAAAACAGGTCCTTGGATATGAGTTTCTTGAGCAATACATAGGCAGAACCAAGCACACCTGGAGCCCATGCTATGCTGTGGCTGGCCCCAGGGCTTCCACCTCCTCCATGAAGCAAATCCCTGCCAGAGGGCAGCAACTCCCAGCCCCTTGGGACACCAGAACAAGCCCTGACCCACTCGTCCATCCCACAGACTGGAGGGAGGGCAGCAAGGGAAGAGAAGACAATCTCGAAGCCAGCGAGCAATCTGTGCTGGACTGCAAGGTCCCTTTGACAGGTTGGATATCAGGAAAAATGTCTTCTCAGAAAGAGTGGTCCTGCACTGGCACAGGCTGCCTAGGGATGGGGTGAAGTCACTGTCCCTGGAGGTGTTCAAGAAACACATGGATGTGGCACCGAGGGGCACGGTTACGGTGGGGCTAGGCTGATAGTTGGATGAGATGATCTTAGCGGTCTTTTCTAACACAATGATTTTATTCTACGACTGATGGCAGAGAGGTCCTTTCCTTCACTACAGGGCCAGTGCTATCAGCAGAGGGAAGAGGGTTCAGACTTCCAACAGGCTGCGTGGTATATGGCTCTGTCAGTGCTCAGTAAGAGAGCTGCCACGGCAAGCACCATGTTTTACCCCAGAGACTGCTCCCAGTAAAGGACGGCACTATCATTGCCATGATGCTGCTGTGACCTGACTTCCAATTACACTAAATCCCATGCATGCACTGGCCCAGAATGCAAAACACTCGGCTCGGAAAAGTCGATCACTGGGTACAGTGAAAAGTAATGGCTGGCTCCCTTGTTTCCTTCACATGCCTGAGAAGTGCTGCCTTATATCACAGCTCAGCTTTAACAGCAACGTAAGCAAGGAAATATGAAGCTTTAATCAGTAGTCGTCACTCTGGATTATCCACGGGTTTATTTTCATGCAGAAAACACAGGAATCAAGCTGCTTCAAAACACGATGAGTCAATGAAATGTTTTCATTACTCATTTGACAATGGCTGGAAAAATTCCAGTGGTTTGCAAAAAAATGGAAGAGTGCAAGACAGGTTTTCATAGAGCAGATTAATGACATGGTACCAAAACAGACAACAGGAAGGCAGCTGCAGCCCCCATCCCAAACCCCTGATCACAGGTCAACTCCCATTGGTTTCAGTGGGCTTTGAATCAAGACCACATTTCTTCTTTAAGCAAATCAGTTTGTATTCCTTTCAATAAAGTGTGAGTAGGTATCCAGACCTCTTTGCCCCCACCTCTCTCACCAGCAGCCTCCGCTGCCCATGCGTCTGCCCCAGGGCCTTCTGTTAAACTATAACAGTGTTCTGCAGTGCAGGAAACGGTGATCTTTGAACAAGCCTTTGGTTAAAGTCCTCTGATCTTTTGAATTTTTGAGATTTTTATGACAAAAGCGTGGTCTGCCAGGCAGTAGGCCACACGTCTCACACAGGTTTAGCTTCTAATATGAGCCCAACATGGCGGTTTCAAGATGCCAAGTCCCAACTCATTCCTGCCCTGGGAGTGAGGCTTGGGAGAAGGAATGTGCAGAGGCCACTCTTTGGTCACCAACCCAGTGATGAATGGTGGAGAATGGAGCTAAATCCAGCTGGCAGTCAGTCAGCAGTGGTGCTCCCCAGGGGTCACTATTGGCGCCAGCCCTGCCTGATATCTTCACTGACAATCTGGATGAGGGGATTGAGTGCTCCCACAGTAAGTTTGCTGATGACACCGAGCTGGGAGGAAGTGTTGATCTGCTTGGGAGTAGAAAGATCCTACAGATGGACCTGGATATGCTGGATCTATGGGCTGAGGCCAATTGCATGAGGTTCACTAAGACAGTGTGCCAGGTCCTGCACTTTGGTCACAACCCCACGCATTGTTACAGGAAGAGTGACTGGACAGATGAGTTGTGGAAAAGGACCTGAAAGGTGAACACGAGCCAGCAGTGTGCCCAGGAGGCCAAGAAAGCCAATGGCATCCTGACTTGTGTCAGAAATAGCATAGTCAGCAGGAGCAGGGAGCTGATCATCCCTCTGTACTCTGCTCTAGTGAGGCTGCGCCTTGAGTGCATTCAGTTTGGGGCCCCTCAGTACAAGAAAGACATGGAGGCCTCACAGTGTTTCCAGAGAAGGGCAGTGGAGCTGTGAAGGGCCCAGAGCACGTCTCNGGGGCGGGCGGCGGAGCCGCGGCCGGGGCTCGGCCATGGGGAGCGGGACGAGGCTGCCGCTGCTGCTGGTACTGCTGCTGGGCGCCGCAGGTGAGCGCTCTCCGTCGTCTGCGCGCGGGCGAGCTTGGGGCGGGTGCGTCGCGCACCTACATACGCGTCCGTGGATACGCGGGCGTGGATGGTCGGGGGTTGTGTCCGTGGGGGGGAGGAGGACGATGGGGGCGAGGGGAGCGTTTCGCGGTTTCAGCCGCTTCGCACCGGATCGCCCCGCGGTGGGGTGCCGGAGCCGGTCGGTTTTGCGTAACGCTGCCCTTAGGGGTTTGCAAGCCGGGTGCCAATGTGCTGCTCTAAAAAGGAGAAAGAACTCAGATGGGAAACAAACATCTCACGGGGCGCGAGATACAAGTGAAACTTTACAAGGCAAGTGTCGCTAAAATGCTTAAGCAGGAGGCATATGATTTTCCATGGATGTTTTACAGGTGAGTCATGGTGTTCGCTGCATGCTCTTACTCATTGCTCAAGAACCCAGCCCGGTACCATGTGCAGCGCAAAACAGGGCTGGTTGAGGCGGGCAGATCCGTCAGGGCAGTCAGGAGAAGCCTCTTTCCCAGGGCTGCGGCGTGGGGAATCCTTCTGCCCTCATCTGTCCTTTCACTGANCTCCCTCACCCCACTCACACTCCCCCCCGTTCACCCAACGACCCACCGCCGTCCCCTCACGGCGCCTTTCGGCGACGGCACAGCCCCGAGCAGCCCTTCTCCCACCTCCACAACCCAACCGTCGCGAGAGGCGGCACGACCCCTCCGAGCACGGTGCTTTCCGCATCGGGCACCCAGCCCCGTGGAGGACGAGGCTCCCCCC
>VXAB01003460.1:0-49108 GCA_013399175.1 Odontophorus gujanensis | reverse complement strand
GGGGGGAGGAGGACGATGGGGGCGAGGGGAGCGTTTCGCGGTTTCAGCCGCTTCGCACCGGATCGCCCCGCGGTGGGGTGCCGGAGCCGGTCGGTTTTGCGTAACGCTGCCCTTAGGGGTTTGCAAGCCGGGTGCCAATGTGCTGCTCTAAAAAGGAGAAAGAACTCAGATGGGAAACAAACATCTCACGGGGCGCGAGATACAAGTGAAACTTTACAAGGCAAGTGTCGCTAAAATGCTTAAGCAGGAGGCATATGATTTTCCATGGATGTTTTACAGGTGAGTCATGGTGTTCGCTGCATGCTCTTACTCATTGCTCAAGAACCCAGCCCGGTACCACGTGCAGCGCAAAACAGGGCTGGTTGAGGCGGGCAGATCCGTCAGGGCAGTCAGGAGAAGCCTCTTTCCCAGGGCTGCGGCGTGGGGAATCCTTCTGCCCTCATCTGTCCTTTCACTGAATTCCCGGGGCAGGCGGCAGCACACGGGAAAGCTGTCACTTTTTTGTAACATGCGGTGCGACGCGGCCGGCATGCGACTCCTAACCCGAGGGAAAACAAACTCCCGTCGTAGGGGTTTCCTCTCGTCTCAGCTGGGGTCTGTGTGTGGCAGCCTTCATTCCCCAGCCCCTTCTGAATTCGAGTCCTTGGCCCCAAACCTGCAGGTGAGGAAGGGATCCTGCGTGACTGGCCCGCAGAGGGCTGGGACCCGGTCCGGAGGGTGCTTGGACCTGAATCCCTTCAGATCCCAACATCCTGAATGGGAATTTGTGAGCCAGCCCTCCTGGCAGCGCTGTGCCCCAGGACAGCCCCTGAGACTGTGTCTCCCTACACCTCTCTGGGAACAGTCACCAGCAGCGTACAGGGAAACTATAAGGATGCGATGAACACAAACGAGGCTCCTCACGTGGCTTCGGGTGCTGGCTGAGCCTTGCTGCGTTTGCCCTGTCCCAGACCCCTGCTCCGGTCCCAGCACTCGGGGAGCCGCAGCCAGTGATCACTTGTTTGTTTATAGCGAGCTCTGCCACACTGCGCGTAGCCGAATGATCCAGGAGAGCAGCCAAATACATCAATTAGGCCAGCCTGTGGCAAGGCTACCTGATAATATGGTAATAACACACACTGGGCTGCCCCTTGGGAGAACTGTCTGGGTTAGTTAATGTTTGCACAGTGCTTTGGGAAGTGTCTTCAGGAGATGTATGCATGTTTTACAAGTATGTTTGTTTGCTTTTCTAGAGTAGATGTGTGCTGCACAGTTAATATTGGTGGTTGTGTGTTTGTTAGGAAGCTAAACTCACTGAGCCTTGTCTGCTTGCTAAAGCTGCCCAAGGATGCTTGTCGAGGGAGGTGCAGGGACTGAATTCAGGAGTGCTCTGCAGCAGGCAGTTCTCATCTGTTCTGAATAACGGCACAGGAACCCACACAGATCAGCAGTGATAAAACCGTTGTTTCCAGAGCACCACTTAAGGGGCAGGAGTGGAGAAATCCATCAGGCTCTGAAGGCTTTGTCTCTGCTAGTAGGTAATGTAGCTTAATTGCAGCTATGACACTAGGCAAATGCTGGATAAACCCCAAATAAAGGATTTATTGGATGCTATACTGGAATGACCTTTGGACATAACAAAAAATGGCAAGATGACATAGTAATTGGTGCACAAAGATGATTGTGAATGATTGGCACAGTGAGAAAGAAGAGATTATGCACCTTGGATGTTTCATCTGCCTTGCATCCAAATCATCAGTGCTTCCTTTATGTTTTTTTTAATTTTTTAACGCATTAAGCAGTTATGGTTAATAAAATACAGCCTTGACCTGCTTCTACTCTTATTAATAATGAGGTGGACACCCCTCACTGAACGCTTCTGAACCAGGCAGGTTGCTTTGCAGAAAGTTTCACACCAAAAGTCATTTTGTTTTCCTTTGCCACTTTCACTGTGATTTTTAAATTGACAAGGCTGCCAGAGAGACTTGCACACAAACCACAGAGGCTCAGCTGCGAGGCAGCCTGCCAGCACCATTTCAACCAAGGATTTATTTCTCCCTGCTTTACACACGTCGGTGACAGGCTTCCAAACCTCAGCACTGTTTAGATTCAACTTCTGTGGCAGTTTGGGACTGCGGGGAGATTTGGAGTAGGAATGGAGGTGTTGGAGAGGGGTGTGAAGTTTTGGGGTCAGCACTTGGAGGACGTGCTCATACCAGGAACCAGCTCCTATGCCCCAGCATGGGGGGGTTGGGATGGTGTGTGCCACAGAAGCTTGATGCTTTCCTCCTGCCTTTCCCTGTGCCTGGAATCACCTAGTGGACCTCTCAGTGTCATGGGATGGGACTGCTGCTGCCCCTGAGCCCTTCAGTGCCCTCACCTGGCTCCAGGGTGGGAAAGCCAGGTGCAGGCCTCCCTCCTCCTGCCCTCACTGTCCTCATCTCTTTGCAATTCTTGCTGGGGATTTTCCCAAGCACAGGGAAGCCCTGAGGGCTTTAGTTTTACTTTGTTTTGCTGTTTTAGACACGCTAAGCTCCACTGAGGTGTGCACTACACAGTGGTTCAGCTCTTGCTGGGTTGGCAGGCACTGGGTGTGCAACTGTACCTGGCTGGCACACAGTGCCCATGGGGTTGGTGAGCAGCTCCGAAATCCATGCCATGGTCTCACTGCTTTCCTTCCAGGCCCAGGCAGCACAGCTGGGGCAAGCAGCCCCTGCGAGAAAGCCTGCAATCCCCGGCTGGGCAACCTGGCGCATGGGCGGACACTGAGGACGGAGACAGCCTGTGGGAGCCATGCCACCGAGCCCTTCTGCACCTACGCCGAGGACGCCATGCTCCGCTGCAAGCCCCCCACCTGCAGCCATTGCAGTGGGGCCCATGCAGGGCTGGCACACCCCCCCGCTGCCATGGCCGACTCCCCTTTCCTCCTGCCTCGCACCTGGTGGCAGGCAGCTGGGGATGCCCCACAGGAGACCATCCAGCTGGACCTGGAAGCCACCTTCTACTTCACACATCTGATCCTGGTCTTCAAGTCACCCCGGCCGGCGGCCATGGTGCTGGAGCGCTCACAGGACTTTGGCAAGACCTGGCAGGCATACAAGTACTTTGCCACCAACTGCTCGACGGCCTTCGGGCTGGAGGATGACGTGGTGCAGAGGGGAGCCCCGTGTACATCCAGATACTCCAGCCCCTTCCCCTGCACTGGAGGAGAGGTGAGTGGGAAAAAAAACAAGGAAGAAGATCCCTTTTGTTAAGAGGAAGAATGCATGTGAAAGAACAGGTTGTTTTCCATATCAGAAATTGCAGGTCACAATTGGCATATCTGGAGGTCCTACAGGCAGCGTGCTGCCAGCATACTAAAACCATGATGTGGGGCTGGGCACCCTGTTTGGTGGCTTCTTGTGGGGTCCCTGCTGGAGAGGGTCCCCAGGGCCCATCCCGGGCCTTGAGGCAGCTCCCTCTTGTGGCCTCATCCCATGAACATATCTGCCTGGGAAACCAAACCTGACTGGTGCTGCAGTGCAGAGGAGCAAACCTGGATCATGAATCGAGGTGTCAGTTCTCCACTAATCATTACCTACAAATTGTGTTTTCCACTGATAATGTGATTTGAGGTGAAGGTCCTGTCCTTGAAGACCAACAGACATGTCTAAGAATCCCCTGTTCAGACCTCTCTGCAGCTCTTTGGCTGGCCAGAGAAAAGTGGTATTTTCTTCCTCTTCTCTGTCCATTTTCGTCTGCCCCAGCAAGCAGGCTGAACTTCCATAGAAAGGCTGGTGCAATGTGTGGGCACGATGGGCCTCTTATATGTCAAAATCAGTGCCTAACTTCAAGAAAGAAAGAAATTCGATGTCGTTTGATGTGTCTGTGGTGGTCAGCTGCAAAGAAGGCTATTTACTGAGCTTGCTCCTGCAGGACTTCTTCTGGCAGTGCCTTGGTTTGTGTTATTGCAAATAAGCTATAAAAGTCAAGATCATTTAGTTACTCCAGGGCTTAAACAAATGTTGGGTCCAGGAGGCTGGAGCTTGTAAGGTTTTATTTATACGGCACACTTCAGTTCCCTTGTGTTTACCTGCAAAGTAGTAACAGCAGCTTTCTGGTGACCAGATGGCAAGCATGCATGCCTAGCAAATATCACATTTAATTTATTACAGTGTGCTACATTCCAGCAATTACTTCTAACTGCCAATAGCAACATGGATCTCACCTAAAGAAACATCAGAGTATTGTGTTCTGTTTGGAGTTATGCAGCACTTTACTCCCACTTCTGGCAGCACCTAATTCCAGACATATGGAAGCAGTAATTTCACTTGAAACAGTGATTTTAAATGTGCAGTCATCTGAGATGTCCAAGGGTATTATTTAACTGAAGCTCAGTTACCGCAGTTTTCTTTAAAGCACAAACATAAATTCCCTACGTGCTACTGGATTTCTTTTTGAACTTTTGATCGCGATTTTTTTTTTTTTTAGCGCAATGTAACAACCACAGCCCGTAATCCAGGCTGCATGTCACACCATCTATGTACTGCTTTCTCCTCCTTCAGATATTTCAACACCCCATCTGCATCTTCAAGCGTGGGGTCGGGGCTTGCAGATTCTGGCAGTGCTCTGCGGAGCAGAGGGGTTTCTGCTTGCTGCTGCCCATCCCCCAGGACGAGCGCTTTGCTGAGCTGCAGGATGTGGCTGCTCACCCTAAAATAGCACAAAGGTAGCAATCTGCTACGCTGTGCTTCTATAGGAATGGGAAAATCAGGCTTTATTTATTTCTTCAGCCAGAGACCTCCACAGCAGTGGAAAGTGGTGGAGATAGCATTGCGTACCTTGCGCGGCACTTGGCAGGGCTGCTGATGGGTAGCCACCTGGCTGGGACGTGGTCCCTTATGCTACAGAACTGCTGGGTGTGGTTATCCTCTGCTTTGGGTGCACCTGAGTGCTCCACCCTGAAGGACAAGCTGCCTGCAGCAGTCCGGTGATGAGGTCAGGAAGGAAAGGGCAAATCCAGACGGAACTGCAGAGGGGAGGCTGAGGGCTGATCTTCCCTGTGATGTATAGTGAAGTCATCGTTGGTTTTCCTCAAAGAACTCTGGAGGAAAACCAAGTCCTGCAAGTGTGGGGAGAGAGGAGAATGGTGCTTAATGTGGCACAGAGTGTGCTCATGCAAGTAATGTCTCTCTTTTAGTGATGGACAGCACCACATCCCCAACCAGTCAGTTTATGCCTAGCGACCAAAATGCATATTGGAGCACATGACTCAAGAAAGATGACAATCATAGAATCATTAAGGTTGGAAAAGACCACTAAGATAGTCTGGTTCAACCATCAACCCATGCCCACCATGCCCACTGACCTCAGTGCCACATCCACATGGTTCTTGGACACCTCTGGGGATGGTGACTCCAAAACCTCCCTGGTCAGCCTATGCCAGTGCAGCACCACTCTTTCTGAGAAATTTTTCTGCTATCCAACCTGAACCTCCTGGGATGCAGCTTAAGGCCATTCCCTCTCATCCTGTCACTGTTACCTGGGAGAAGAGGATGGCCGCAACCTCACTACAACCTCCTTTCAGGTCACTGTAGAAAGTGATAAAGGTCTCCCCTGGGCCTCCTTTTCTCCAGACTGAACAATCCAAGTATTCTCAGCCATTCCTTTTAAGACTCATAAGTCCTAACTGTCACTAGGATTAAGCAGATGCTTACAGGTGAGTGTGTTCCCAGACTTGCTGAGCTGAGCCCCATCAGAGGCTGCCTGGCCACTATCTGGTCTCAGGCAAAGAAGACCAGCAGCCCCCTGGCAGCCAGGGCAGCAAAGACTTTGCTGTAAGGATGCAGAAGCCAAACAAAATATCTGTCTGAAGACTTTCCCCATGCTTGATTCAGTGGATCATTTCACAGCAGTGGTCCTCTTAACCTAGATGCAAAAACCCTAGGTGCTGGCCTGTTGTTATCAGTGTTCTAGCAGGAAGGCTAGCTTATTTCAGTGTGGGTCATACAAATATACTGCAAAACCAGAGTATTTTTGCAGTTTTCCAAGGCATGACCCTTCAAGCCAAACACAATATCTGTCGGCAGAATTGCCCCATCCTTGATTCAGTGGATCATTTCACAGCAGTGGTCCTCTTAACCTAGATGCAAAAGCCCTAGGTGCTGGCCTGTTGTTATCAGTGTTCTAGCAGGAAGGCTAGCTTATTTCAGTGTGGGTCATACAAATATACTGCAAAACCAGAGAATTTTTGCAGTTTTCCAAGGCATGACCCTTCAACTGTATTCCTGCAGGGGAAGTCAGAACTGTATTCACCAGCCAAATGTAACCTAAGTAAACAAGATGCAGAAATGAAGTCCGTCAGCTCTGTGCTCGGTTTTATTAGTATACAAAAAAGGCTATCTTCCCTCCCACACTTTGGATCATATTAATATTTCTTGCCTTACAAGTTAATACTAAATTTATCCCTGACTAGAGATCACTGCTAAGGGCTTGTCTAGAGGAGGCCCTTAGCAGATGTCAGTGCTTTAACTGTGAGAGTGACTGTCCACTCTGCAATGCAGTTATCTCGTTTACTTTAAGTTCCCATCTGTGGTCAATGCAGATTATCTCGCCTGAGTGTCCCCATTTAGACAAACTCTGGCATAAAAGAACTGAAGCAGAGTCTTCTTGACAAGATTTTAGCAAATTAGTACTTATTTGGGTGTTTATCTGCTCAGAATACTGCTAATAAACCGCTTCGAGACTTCAGCCATTGTTGCTATTTGTTATTAGTAGGAGAGGCGTACTTGCAGATTAACTGTTTTCCAGCAACAAATTCTAACATGCTGAGGATGTTTGAAACTTCACATACTGTGGGGTGTGTGTGTATCTTACTGAGCATTTTATTGATCTCATGCACCTTGTGTAGTAGAGAAACCTTCCAGGGCATTTCCTCACACTGTTACTGCAGGCAGCCTGCCTCTGTACTTAAGGTTCTGCACAGCAGCCCTACTGCTTCTACCTGAAATTAACTCTATAGAGCAAAACTAAGTTTAGTCCTAAGCCTCATGAATTTGACCCTGATAGACAACGAGAAGTTTTTAACACTCAGTGACACAAACAGGAGTTAAAGGTGCTTGGTGACTTTCATTTTGGGCCCCTAATTTTGGGTAGCAGAAAGAGTGTGCCCCTGTTGGGCTTACGTTAGGCTTATGTCAGTGATATGGTGTAGGGTCCTGAAAACCCCAGGCTTGCTAGCTGATAGTTTAATGCAGGGCATATTCAGGTAGAAACGGGAGACCTGAATTTAGTTTTCACCTGTGCCTGAGAAGACTCAGGACAAGGGCAGCTCTGGGCATGTGCAGAGATGAACGTTTGGTACCCAGGGAGTTGTACCATGAAAGCTGCCTGCCCCCAGAGCCCAGGCTGCACCAAGGATGAGGGCAAGAAGCTTCTCAACCTGCCCAGCCATCCTCCCCTCTATGCCCCCTTTGCAGCCAGCCCATAGCAAGGCCTCATCATCTCCTTTTCTCCCTGGCTGTCTAAGGCTTTTTGTCACGCAGAGTTTGTCCCCCTGCTTGGCTCGCCATTGAAATGCAGCCACCTCTGGGATGGAGCATAGTCAGTGCTTAATAGTGCATGCCGGCAGGCCTCTATTTAGAAAAGCAAGTTTCTAACTACTGCAGATCAAGGCTTCTAGATCAGCCTCCAGTCATGGCTAAATGATGGCTAGATTGGCTAAAACAAATTATTCCTGGGAGGGAGCTGTGAAAGAGGGTGAATTCTATATTGTAGGCTGCCAGCAAGAGAAGGAATGGGCTCCAGGGCTCAGTTTTCCGAACTAATGTTCTCGTATAGACACTGAAAACACTGTACCCATGTGAAACGAGGGATTTGGATAGGGAGAATTTAATTCTCTGAACTGGCATCTGGCCTTGTTAGCAAGGCTATTGCTTCCTTTGAGAAAAGGGCTGTGGGCTCCTCTTACAGCAGTGTTCCCCACTGCTCCATTTCACTGCTCCTCGCTGGTGTGCTGGGAAGACTGGCTTACTTGTTCAGCTCCCAGCTTGCCGGCTGTGAAGCCAGGCTGCTGTCCTTCGCTTTGGGTTTCCTTGATACAAATGGTTACATGGAAAGCCCTTAACCTAAAGCGGTGAATAGCTACATCTCGGGAGCCTTGGACCTAAAGCTCCTAGACTTAATCTGAGATTAGTCAGCACGCACAGTGAGTAGTGGCATGAAATTTCCAGTCTAGCAGCATCCAAAATCCTACACTGGTGGCAAAGTCCTCAAATTCTGCCTGGGCAGCATTTCCAGGAAGAAATCAGTGTCCAAAACAGGCTTACACAGCCAGTCACTCCTCTGTTGCCAGTCTGTGCTGCATCCCCAGTGCACCATCTCTGTGGTCAAAGTCCACAGCCTCAGGGTGAAAAGGGAATGCTGTTTCTCACGGCCTTTTTGACTGCACCTATTAGCATACAATTCAGACAGGTGTTCTTTTTACCAAACTGAAGTATAGCTCACAGTCACTGGATGGTTTCCACTGCAATACCAAGCAGCCGCTCTACAGACACAAAGCCTTTTCTTTATAGACAAAAGGAGTGGAAAAATATTCATGAAGTCGAGTTACGCTTCAGCTGAAAGAAATACCATCAATGCCTAGCACTGTGGCAGGCGTCCATGCTGACACCCCGACCCTTGCAGGCCTTTGCAAGACGCAATAAGAGGGGCTGTTCTGTGACTGCAGAGAGAAAGCCAGCTGCACAAGCAAGCCCAATTCTCTCCCTAGCTCACTGGACACAGCTCCAAGTTTTCTTGGTCCTTCATACCCAAAACAGATCCTGGAACCCTGGTCCTTACCTTGTTCCATGCATACCTTTTCCAGCCCCTCGCTGCCAGCTGCCATGTGTGTTTAGGAGCTTTCCCGGACTGCTTCTCACTGTTGAGAATGGGAGAGCAATGCCTTGACTTTCCCCAAATCAAAACCTGTGTTGAATATAGATTAACTTGCCAAGGCTCCCACTACGGCCAGTTATTTGAAACAATCGGATTTTCCTTCTGAAGTCTTTGTAAGATTATGTGACTCCTGGATGTTGAGGCAGGGAATCATTTGCCTTGTTTTATGTGCTACAAAAGGACTGCAGGCACAGACCAAATGCTGTCCTTTGTCAGAGCATATGAAGTAGCTGTAACAGCTGAGGAGAGCCTCTTCTCCAGCATCTCAGTAGCTGCTGTCAGTGGTACACAGCAGGTTTCTGTGGCCATTATTTACAGTAGCCACCAAAGAGCCATTTTTTAGCCTAGGATTGTTGCAGTGAACATAACACATCATAGGTACACATGACTTTCTCTTGTAATAGCTCTTCCGCTTGTAATACATCAGGTAACAGAGGTCACCAGCACTGGGGCTCCGGCAGCCACCTGCACAGGGAGAGGAGCCCACCAGCTCAGATTCTGCTGTTTTTCTTGTTTGTTGGATGTTTCCTTTCTTGTTTTCTTCTTTCCATGTGTATGTGCTCATTGATTCCCCCATCAATTTACTCCTTCTGTGTCATTTCTGCTATTGTCATTTTGAAGAGCATCTCCAAATGTCCATGGAGCACCGTGACTCATCTAGGCAGCTTTGCTGGCAGCAAATCTGTATTGGTTTTGTTGACTTCCTCGGGCCACTTTGACTTTGTTGTTCTCAGCATCATTCATTAGCATTTTCCTTCCCACTGTGGATATATATATAAAGATGCCCTTTCACTGCCTTTCGAGTGTAAACATACTAGGGTACTTCTTGCAAAGGGACTTTTATGTATTTATAAATCAAGGTCATTGTGGTGCAGGCGGTCATTTGAGTGCACCATGCTCAGAGACGCTGTTTTATTTATATTCAGGGCTACATTTTTGCATCTGGGGAATGGCAAGTAGCTATGGCTTCTTACGCACTTAAGCAAAAAAATGTGAAATAGCCAACAGACCAAGAGCTGCTCATGACAGCCTGTGAGGAAATGGAAACACTGTGAAAATTTATTAGGGGGTGTCAGCTTTGCCATGTGCCCAAACAACAGAGAGCTTGGCTGAAGAGCAGCCTGTTTGCATTCCGTGACACGCACAGGGCTGGCACCAGAGCTAGCACCTGGCAGAGAGCACTGCACCAGGCTCACTGGCACTGAGGGGCATCACTGGGATGATCACATAGGGATTTCAGCCTGCTTTTCTATTTCTTATTGAAAGCATTGCTTTCTCCTTGGATGTTTTTCACAGGGACAGAAATTCTCTGCAGCACCACTGATTTGGCTGCGCAGAGAGACTTCTCCCCCACCCAGATGTCCTCATGAGAGTTTTAAATTACACCTCTGTTGACATCACTTCATGAAAGCTTCACATTTATGGACGTGGGATCCAACAGCACAATTCCGTGTGGCTTAGAAGGAACATTAAACTAAAAATCACTTGGTATTTTGACGTGAAAACAGATGTTCATTTTATTTGCCTCCTACTTTGTGACATTTGCTCCTCAGATACGAGATATTGCTAGATAGTTATTTTTAAACAGGAGCTGAGAGAGATTCGGTTCCTGGGACTGTGCTAAAGAAGAATCCCAAACATCTCAAGATTTACAGTGAGCTCACAACACTGGAAATGAAAATGCCTTTGTGATAGGATATATTATGGCATGTCCAGCATAGAGGTGCTGTGGGTTTTCAATTTATCACTTCCTACTTGTTCTACAAAATAGAAATGTGTAGTAATGCTCATGCAGAGCAGCTGCTGATGTAGAGATCCTGTCCTCCCACTTTTGACTGTCATGCATGGTGCTGTCTATCATGTCAGAGAAGTCACACCATTTACCTAACACCGTGATGCTGGTTGTTGGCATATTGTTCGTAAGACACGTAGAGACAGGCAGCTCTGATGGCCATGGAGTGCTTTCCGGTGAGGCTTACTGCATACAGAAGGCCAGAAAGGGGCAGTCGGGGACACCAGGCTTGCAGCACCCCGTGGCCAGGTGCACATGCATGGAGGCAGCTCACTCTTCTCAAATCCTGCAGTGGAGAGCGGGATGGGAATGTCCTAGGAGAGGTGAAAGCAGGATGCAGCCTGTGTGAGGGTGCATGTGAGGCTGGGGTGCCAGGCAGCAGCAGACCCACCACAGCTGCATGGGGACGTGTGACCCTAGTGATGTGCTGGGATTACTCCAGAGACAGGCTGGGACGAATTGGCAAGGTTAAAGACTGAACAGGGAAGTCCTGCTGGGAAACACATCCTTGATCTTATTGTGCAGCCTCTGGGGGCTCTGGCTCAGTCGGCTGGGACAGAGCAAAGAATTGCTATTTGTATGGTGTCTCACATGTTATAATGACTGTTTTGTGTTTTATTAAAACAGACCCAGTAGCACTGGGGGATGGGAGCGTTTACTGAGGTGGCAGTGCTGAGACCCAGCTCCCCTGCTGCTGTGTGAGCACGGCCGGAGCAGTGCAGGGCAGCAGGGTGAGCCTACTCTCTGCAGCCCCTGGGAACTGCAGATAGGGCTCATGCTTAGCATCACTGTTTTCAAGCAGCCATAAAAAGAAATGTTTGTAACGATTTAGGTCCTGAACTGGAATACTGGCTCCATTGAAATCAGTGGCATAACTCCCCCTGAATTCCACACGGCTGTGGTTAAACTCCCTCAGTGTGAAAACGCTCGGGACTACTGATTTCCTCACTGCACTGCTTTTATGAGGGTTACAGGCACCATTTGCCTGCCTTAAAATGGGACAGATAAATGAGAGAAAGTTAGAATAATCAGAAAAATATCTGTTCCTATATGTAGCATAGATTATTCCCTTTTATGTATTTCCTTCACCACTCCCCTCTGAATTCGAATGAGCAAAGAATTTTTGGAGGCAAGATTGATGTAATAGCTAGGAAACCAACATTCTAGTTTTTACAGAAAATTCTCAGCCAGGCATTTTTCATTCTAAAAGGGAATTGATGTCTCCAACATGGAGATTTTTCTGTTTTTTCCATATCTGAAAACGTCTTGTATTCACAGTACCACTAATGAGTAAATGTGAGCAGAAAGATACTGGTGTGTATTTGGTTGAATAATAAATCCTGAGGAGAGATGCAGGGCTGCTTGTTGGGTTCGTTTGGCATCATAGTTTTATTTCAGGAAAGCAGAAAAACAGGTCTGTGTTCCTGGAAGAGATGAGAAAACACCTTTTGAAAGGTGTCAGTATTTATTAACGTCCCTCATCAGACTCATTACTTCCACACAAGGGGTGCACCACCACCCACCTTGCTCCTTTGACCACCTCTCCAAGCCTACCTGCTCCCTTTTGACAGCATTTCATTAGAAGCAGCTAAATGCTTGTGTACCTCAGCGATAGACTGCTTGTCTGACAACTTCAGGTGGTCTTACAGTGCTGCTGACGCAGTGTATCGACCTCCTAGGCCATGTTGCACTCAGTTGTCGAGTAACTCATTGAACTGGTGCTTGCAAGTGTTGTAACTCATCAGGCCTTCCAAAGCCAGTCGGTCAGTGATGGGGTTTCTATCTATGTAATGAGTGTAAACCATAAATCAAATATTCTGGTAACCAAGACGTGTTGTAAATTTGTCATTCCACACGAATGGCAGTTGTATGAATGACATGCTGTTTCTGGTGATGTACCACAGGCAGCTGGCCCAATAAACTTAAAATAAACCCCTCAAAGAAAATTAGTTATTTTTGTCTAGTGCTCTCAATTTTCCATTTGAGCCAGTATTTACTTATTCAATTAGACAGAAGTTAAAATAAAGACTGATTTATAAGTATTTTCTTAAACCTCAGGAGCTCCATCTTCTCTTTCTTTCTTAGCTCAGTTTTCTCAACAATCAGCTTGCTGCCACACTGCATCACTTTTCCACTAGGAAGTGGCCTGGGACTGATGGGAGCCAAATATTTGGAAATCTGGTCTTCATTTGTTAAAAAACAAGAGGTGGTGGCAGGAGAAGTTGGTGAGGACTCCTCCACCTGATATTTGCCCATAGGGTAGCTGGTCAGCTGAGGCTAATGGCCAAATGTAGGGTAATGGCTGGCAATGCTGTAGGGACCAAATTTAGTGCACCAAAGGGTATGGGGGTGTTGCGTGCACCCGGGGATGGCCCCACACTGCTGACACCCCCTGTTCTGTCCCACACCTCTGCAGGTGATATACCGAGCCCTGTCGCCGCCACATGCCACCGAGGACCCATACAGTGAGGAGGCCCAGGCACAGCTGAAGGTGACCAACCTACGTGTGCGCCTGCTGGAGCGGCAGAGCTGCCCCTGCCACCTGCTGGAACCACCACCCCTGCCAACCCCACACTACGCTGTCTACGACTTCATTGTGAAGGGCAGCTGCTTTTGCAATGGCCATGCTGACCACTGTGTCCCCGTCAGAGGGTTCCGGCCTATCAGGGCAGCTGGTGCCTTCCATGTGGTATGTACATGAGCTTTGTGGCAGCTCCTTAAAATGTTAACATTTCTGACTCTCTTCTACCTACAGATCCTAACTAGTAATACCTAAGAAGTACTAAACGCAGGGCATTTTGATGACAGAGCGGGAGCAGGACTTCCCCAAAGGAACAGGGAGCACATGCTTCCCACTGCTCCTGGAGCATCCTCTGATACTGGTTTGGGTCATAAGCCAAGGGACAGGAGGGCTCCAGCTCTCACTCCAAGGCTTTCCATTGTACCTCTCAATACTTCCTCTAGACGAAACTCCTGTTTTCTGGTTTTAAGGGGACTCACATCAGAAGGGTTCTGACCTGAAATCTCTTGCGAGCAAAGAAGACCCAAAGCCCACGGGTGACAGGCTTACAGAGTCAAAGGATCATGGAATCTCCCAAGTCGGATGGGGTCCATAAAGAACATCAGGTCCAACTCCTGGCTCTTCACAGGACCGTCCAAAAATCAGACCATATGTCTGAGAGCTTTGTCCAGACACTTCTTGAACTCTGGCAAGCTCAGTGCCATGATCACTGCCCACCACTCTCTCACGTTTGCACCCCGCCAGCCTGGGGATGCTCTGACCTCGCTGCCCACAATGCACTGTGCTCTTTCTGTCCCTCCTGGCTGACCCTGAAGACACTAGCTGTGCTGGCAGAGGAGCCATAGGGAAAGTTGAAGCCGGCATGTATAGTGCCTTGAACAATGTGAAAAAGGGGAAGATCATAAAAATGTAAGCTAATTACGTGAGGTAAGAAGATCTGGCATCTATCCAGCTCTTCAGAGAACTCTCATCTGAGTTAAATTATGGTCTCAAACATGAAGCAGACATCGTGTTTCCCTTCTAATAGAGCTAGTCTTGCAACATCTTGAAAATACACACATTTGAAAGCATGCAGCACTATGATTGATAAGCCTGTTTCAAGTAGTGCTGCTCTGATTTTCACAGTTGTTCCCTGAATGAAAGCCTTTGAAAGGAGCTGTTTGCGTGGGATTATTTCTGTGTGATACAATTGCATGGGAGTGTGACCCAGAGCACCACTGAGAGTTATAACAGAGCCTGAAGCCAGTTATGCTTCCAGTACAGCTACAGCCTATAGAAATCACAGTGCACAGGTAGCAGGCGATGGTGTGGGAAGGAGACAATGCCAGAATTGCACTGAAAAACAAAACAAGAAATAGCAGCAAGCCTCTGCACTAGCCCCTGGGGAAGTGGGAAAGTAAACAAGGCTTATAAACATGGCATGAGCCCCAAAGGTGATGTCTCTGTAATGAAGCTGACTCATTTTACTGTCCCTCAGAGCTGACTCCTCATGGCCCATGAGGGATGGGCTAGCCTAAGGGTAACCTGGCAGCAGAACCCTGCTGGAGGGTCAGGGCGTGATGAGGCATTTTCCCCTCTGATATTTCCTCACCCATTGCCACTTTTTACACTGTCAGATCAGGGCAGAAAGACTACAGAGTCTGCGTCTGCTTAGCTACCATTCAAGCTTCTGGAAGCAGAGTAAGATTTCAGAGAGGAAATGTTTCTGTGTGTTTCACCTGGAAAAAAGCCAGTCACATTACAAGTAACTCTGAAGAAATAGTCAGTTATTCAAGTGTGAGATAGGGACTTCAGTTGTGGCTCTGTGTAACATTTATGTGGGGATTTCTCAGACCCTTCACTGTAATCCTAGGGACAGCAGAGGATGGGAAATGCATTACCAATTCCAAATGTGGTAACAAAACCTGGCTTAGTTCTTGTGCTTGTTTTGAGCAGAGCACTCCTGAAGAACATCTCCTAAGTTTGAGAGTATCAAATTTCAAGCAAGTTTAAGATTCCACTTCTTAAAAAAAACATCCTTGTCCAAATAAATATGTGTAGGTTTTTGCAAACCCCCACTTGATCTCAGCCCAGAGGCAGAGCCTGCTTGGCCAGCAGAAGAACCGTATGTGATGTATTGATGTTTCTGCTGAGCGATATGCCAGGTCATCCTGGTAGTGCTGGGCATAGCTGCCAGGTCATGGGCTGATCTTCAAAGCCACCTGAAGCAGCTAATCCTCCTCCCTAGCAGGCAGAATGAGAGTGTGACAGAGCCACCTGGGGATGCAGGAGCACTGCTGCCTGCTGCCTGCCTGGGTTTGGGGCCAGCGCATCCCACTTGGTTCAGGACCTCATCCTGGCCCACTGCCACAGGATTCCTCCCATCGTATGAATTTTTTCTCAGTGGCTGGGCCATTGTACTGTGGAGAAAAATGTTCTGAATGGCTGAACGGAGGCTAAGTTAGGATTGGCCATGAGATCATGGAATGATAGAATAGAATCATGGAATCACCAAGGTTGGAAAAAATCTCTAAGATCATCGAGTCCAACCATCCACCTATCACCAGTATTTCAACCATGTCCCGCAGTACAACATCTAAACATTTCTTTACTGGTAATACTGACCCAGGACATTCTCAGCTATGAGGGTGGGATGTTCCATGGATGGAAAATATCATACTTTACCCCAGCAAGAGCAACTCTAGCTCTGTCTCTGGGGTGGAATAACCTTCTCTATGATCCCACTGAGTCTAATCAGAGCAAAGGTGGACATTACAGACTCTGAATTTTTGATGCAGGAAAAAACTATTTCACGTTAGTCCTAACAAACAGCACAGAGCAATAGCCAGGACCTGACAAAAGAACAGGTTTGTTTCTGTGCCTTGAGCACGGCCCAGCTGCAAACTCCTCTGTGGTCCTCCTCCCTGCAGATGTTGTTTCATGGACACCACAGAGCAAAGCTTGCTGCCGATTTTCTTGTCCATCTTTCTTCTATCTGACAACTAAGGGGATTGTGGGAGTCCTCGTCCTGCATTCTTTGTGTGGCAGTGGGTGGTGGCACCAGTTGGAGCCTACAAATCTCCATGAGATACTCATTCCACCAGTTGGAGTTCTGGGAGGGGATCAGGCAGAAGGGTTTAGTTAGGAGTGCTTATATGTGTGCCAGATTTACATAAACGAGAATGGAATTTGTACAGGAAAACTCTAGGTTTGTTTAAACATCAGAGATGCCATATCATCCTCGAGGTAAATTGTGAGCATGGAAGTGAGCTTGCTGCTCCAAGGGAGTTTCTGTCTCCACGAGTTGCAGAGAGGAACTGGTTACCCTCCAGTGGTGGTGAGAGCTGCTCCTCAGGGAGCAGTAGTGCTGGCTGTCCTGTGTTGTACACTGGTGTGCCCCAAACAGATGTTAGGGTGATACAGCAACTCTCCCTTTCATCCCCACTCCTTCCACATCATTTGTTCAAAGGGTCACTATCCAAATTATACCACCACCAGCAATCCAGTGCATGCCAAGAAGAAAGCATGCATGGGCAAGCACTCCTCACAATTACCATGCGTAGTAGTTGGATTGGTGTGCTGAGATGGCTTACGGGATGAAACCTCTGCTGTAAAGAAACTTAAAGAAGGCCTGCGAGTAAGAAAATGGATGCACAGGCACAGGAGATAGCCCATGGTCTTCAGTGGCCATGAAAAGCCTGGCTTTTGGGGCTGATCTATAGCACAGGAGATAGAACATTTGTGCACTGAGCTATTGCAGTGACAACTTGACCGTTTACCAGCTACAGCATCCTGATGGCCTTGCCACAGCAGCAAGGGTCGTGGTGAAGATCAGCCTGGACACAGGCAGGAACTTGCAGGTTAGGAATCCAAAGTGGGAATAACAAGCCCAGAGGTACCTCAGCTGGGTCTGCAGTTCTGGCTCAGGGTGAGGAGAAGCATTCACCTGCCTCAGAGAATCCCTGGCCTTCCAACACCCAGTTGGAAGGTTGTGTAGTTGGTCTGAGTCAACAATCTGGGAAAGCTGTGTCCTTGGGGCTTCCTACTTTTACCCCTGTGAGTTGAAATACCATTATCAACTGATGATCTCATTGTCTCATTGGTAATACAATATTACTGACTTTTTAACATGTACTGCATTCCCACTAGTGCAGTCCTGTTGTGCACACCTGTCACCTGCATTGATCAAAAAGCCAGAACAAATTCAGCTGTCTCAGTTTGTTCTTCCTCCTGTTTTCTCTTTCCCACAATGATAGTTTGAAGAACATGGCACGGTAGCTATTTTTGATGAAAACTAGAACCTGGGGATTAAGTGGTTTCAACATACTTTAAATGTACTGATCAGTGAGTGCATTTGAATCAACATGGGGCTGATGTATGCGGGTTGGCCAGTTGGTCTCCCAGGGCTCCTTAGATCAGTATTGAGTGAGCTAGGCTGGGAGGATATGCTAAGGCTGGCATCCTGAGTACAAGAGCCCTTCTGCATAACTGGGCAGCAGGAATATCCCTCCCCATTCCCACGTGGCCAACCCAGCCTGTTGTAAATTGTTGCTGTGTTAGTGACATCAAAAGATGCTGAAGGTCTTCCCCAGAGCTACTGACAGAAGCCTATTGTACAAGGAATAAAAAACAAAGGCTGCCCCCACACCCTGAACAACAAACTTTGTATTCTTTCACAAGAGCAAAATAGGATATGAGAGTTTTCTCGTGCATAAATTTGGTTGTCTGGTGCTTTGGGAAAGAATACCATCCTGTGGGCAGACAACAGCCAGTAGGCAAGGTTTCTAAAATTGGCACCGTGGTTTGAGTGCAACACAGTTTAAAAACCATTGTTAAAGACCGATATGAATGACGTGCTTTTCCTTCAGATTGATATCATGCCTGTTTTCCAAGAAAGTAGAAAAAAAATAGAAAAAAATGCAATTTTAGCAGTTCCAAGCAAACAAGTCTATTAAAAGCAGTTGCCCCTCCCAGCTATTTAGCTCATCTGTTTAGGCTATCAGGTCTTTGGGACGTTGGTTTTCTTTTAGTATGCATTTGTGTTGGACTCTCTGTACAATGGGAGAGTTCTTGTAGAGGAAATTAATTAACAACAGGTGAGTTGAGTGTGTTTTTTCCCCAGCACAGCATTTCTTTTACTCTGTGCAGTATTTTGGATAAATAGGGTGGGAAGCACTTTATAAGATTCAACTGAAAAGCCCATGTATTTGCAGTCTGAAAGGAAGTGCTGGAAGGTAGTAATTCAATAACAAAAGGCTATGGAAGGAAGCATGCCCTAGCAACTGTCTTTGTATATAGAAATCAGCCACTCATTTATCTTACAGAAGTCAACTTTTGTAACACTGTTTGCATTGTGCCCTCTAATGAGTGACGTTGCAACCGAGCTGTCAAACTAAGAAGGGAAACAGTGTGAAGGCGAGCAGGGATGTAAAGACCCCATGACAAAATGAAAAATGGTATGAAAAGGATTTTCTGCTTAACTGAGTCAAGAGCCATGTGAATGCTTAAAGCAGTGAGACACACAGGGAATTGTGTTTGTGTACTTAGCAGTGCTCCATAATGACCCCAAATGGATACGCCTATAGTTAAATGTAAATCAAGGTGAATTAAAAGGGAGGGAAAATGAGCTCTTTCCACTATCAGGCCATGTGGGTCCCATTCTGCCTTCAGAAAGATGCTGAGATGCCAGAGAAATGCCCTGGGCTGGTATCAATTTGCCAAGCTGCCACCTCAGCCCTGGTTCCCCAATTCTCCCCATCAAATCCGGCATGCAGAGGGCACCTGGCCCATCCAGCACTTGTACACCCCTCACCTGCTGCCATTTTTCTTTCTCTGTTATCTCTTCTTCTTTCTTCTATCCTTGGCTGTCACGGCATCTCTTGAAAACTACAAAAATTCTTGTCTGTACATGGGTTACAAGAAATGGCTTGTTAGTATTCATCTCTTTTGTTGTTCCCAACACATAAAAACCTTTTATGTCATGCTGGAATTATGTAGAAGAAAAAAGGAGATTTTCTTCAATGGGATAAAGCTAGGATGGAGAGGGTTTTAAAGCAGAGCTGTTTTGGGGGAGTAATCATTGTAATGCTATTGAAAGAGAAGAAATACATCTTGCCCGAGGCGAGGTTTTTGAAGTACTTAGACTGACTTTCGTTAAATTTCTGGGGAAAAAAAGAAAAAAAGAGTAGGGAAAAAGTACAGTAACTAAACAGAGAGAAATTAGAAAGCCTGTTTCCCTCCTCTCCATACCTCCCTGCGTCATCACCCTGAGCCTCTGGCCCAGATGAGTGGTTCTCCTGCTACTTCTCAAGCTTTTCTGTGCTACCCCAGGCTTATCTATGGCACTTGTTTCCTTCCCCTGGGTGCAGTGCACATTGCAAGCAATCAGTATGAGGAGCATCATGTCCTGCTCTGCCTCAATGGCTCTCCCAGGTTTAACTGATTTCCATTTCCATGCAGATAGAGGCTTTTGGAGTGTAAAGCAGGTTGTAACGTTAGTTTGTATATGGCATTTCCCTAAAGAAGATATATGAGAAGTTTTGTAGAGGAGTGTAGATTCAGGAGTGAGGGGTCTGAGAGTTTGAAGAGGAATGTTTAGAAGTAGCAAAAATGAAAATGTGCGAACACGAGACACGCTTTGAGAATGAAGTATTCCGTCTGCAAATTTGTTTTGTTTCTCTCTGTGTTTGCTTCTCATTCTTTCCACACTTTATCACACATTTGAGCATATAGGCAACCTCAATTTGATAAGCCAGACGGAGCAACAAATATCTGTGGTGAGGCAGAAATAGCACAGAAAGCAGTTATCTCAGCATTTGCCACTTTAGCTCAGATACTTATGCATTCTGTCAGATTCTGTCTGTATCTGCATGTTGCTCATACTTGTCTGGTTGCTGTACTGTTATACTTGTCCCTGCTTCATGATCCAGACATTCTAATGAGGCAGGAAAGGACCACTTGAAAGGTTTTTGAAAGATTTCGCTATTTGCATTGCTGATGAAAAGTCTCTCAAGGACTTTCAGGGCCAGTTTTGAAGCGTTGTCTGTACTGGTTACTTCTGACCCCTGTGAGACAGTACCTGAAAACTATTTATGAAAAGAAAACAGCCATAAAGTCGTCATCAGCAAGGGGCATGTGCAGTCTGCATACGTGTGCACCTACGCAATGCACAGGAGTTGTTTACCATGCTCTCAAGGTCCTCTCCTCTTGTTTACTGTCCACATTTCTGACAGGAGGAGTTCATGGGGCTTCTCAGGGACAGCCCATGCATTTAGGAAGGGCACTGTTGTGAAATCTGCATCAGACAGTGTGGCAGGAGGACGTGAGCCCATTTGTTGCCTCTCCTATACTGTAGCTTTCCCCTCAGCTGGCAACAGAAGGGGCAGCCACCTGCCACGCTGCCTGGGATGAGGCAGGCCACCAGCCCCGCCGAGGAGCCATGCAAACAGCATCCTCACTGCGAGATGTGGGCTAGGGCTGAGCATGCCAAGCTGCAGCTGGGCTGTGCTCCAGCCTCTCCCTCCGCTCTGGGCCCAGTGGGCTGGGAGGTGCTCAGCTGCTCCAGAGTTCCATTTCGTAGTGTCTGGGGGCGGCCAGGCCACTCTTGCCCTCTGGCTGTGTCCTGTTTTCTTTGTGTTTGCCAGCAGCGTGATTAATGCCAGCAGCTGACAGGGCAGCTGGCACCAAGCTCGCCACGCTGGCTTTTCATCTCTGATTACCCCCTTGGACTGTGCTTTCTAGCTGTCCAATTACCTGTCTGTCACAAAGATGCCTGACACAATCCCTCATGGTCTTTGTGCTATCTCTGGTTCTTCCCTCGTACTGCAAAGCCTCTGCCTAGGACAAGTAGGTATTTGTGTCCTGAGATTCTAATTTCTTTTTTCTTGTGCTTGTTGATGTTGGCGATGGACGCTGAGGTTGTGACCACTGCTGCTGTTTGGGAGGAAGAAAAAAGAAAGGTTTTTTAGTGTTTCCCAAGGATGCTTTAGGCCTTGGCTTCTTTTAATATCTCCTGGAAGTTCACGCAGGGGCTGGAAACCCCTTACTGAAGATCCTTCTAGATCTCAAAGAAAAAGAAAAGAAAAAAAGGTGTGATTACATGATATTATGATGTATATGACATACAAATAGTAATCTAACTGAAGGTATAACTGCAGAATATCCACCTTCGGCTGCACAAGGAAGCAGGCAGGCCCAGTGCTAGCCTTCCTCCCAGCCCATGTCCTTGCACTGGGCTGACACTGCAGCCCCTGTGCCTGGGCACCGCTGTGGGTAACCCTCACTCTCTGTTCCCCACCAGGTCCATGGGAAGTGCATGTGCAAGCACAACACTGCAGGACCTCACTGCCAGCACTGTGCCCCACTCTACAACGACCGCCCTTGGCAGGCTGCTGATGGCAAAACCGGAGCCCCCCGAGAGTGTCAGTGTAAGTGGCCAGCTTATGTGTCATTTCTGTGGGGTGCATCAAAATGTGAAGTGTGTTTGTGCACACATTTGAATGAGTCACCGGTTCATAGGTCAGATTTGCCATTCCAAACCGTCCAGGTTTTTGCCTCTTTTCTGCAAACAACCTTCACTGCTTTGACAAATCTTTCTGTTCTCTTTGGCTTCGTCCCAGCGTGCAAGTGTAATGGGCATGCTGACACCTGTCACTTTGACATGGATGCGTGGCTGGCATCAGGAAACCGCAGCGGTGGTGTCTGTGATAACTGTCAGCACAACACAGAGGGGCAGCACTGCCAGCGCTGCAAGCTGGGCTTCTACCGAGACCTGCGAAAGCCCTTCTCTGCCCCAGATGCTTGCAAACGTAAGTCAGCGACCTCTTACTGATATAAGGCTTCTGCTAAGTAGGACGCCAGCAAAGGTGAGATCTTCCTGCTCCTGCTCGGAGTAACCTTCTTGCTTCAGCATGGAGTGGGGAGCTCTCAGCAGTGTGCAATTTGAATTCTCTCACTGATGCTGTTTGCAAAAAGTGGTGATGAGATTTGCAGGACAAAAGCCTGCAGCTGCTGTTGACAAATCATTCCCAAGAAACCTTGTAAGTTGGGGACAGGGGAAGAAAGATGACTCATTGACTCTCCTGCTATTTTTGGAGAGCAAGAGCTGCATCATGTTTTCATGCTTCCTTGTTTGGTGGTTGCCATGACCCCAGAAGCAGGGTGCATTGCCTACACAGGAGCAGGTGGATATGGAAGAAGCTGGAGTGCAAGTGAAGTGACATTGTAGAAGGCATAAAACCAGGGAACTGAGACCAAAGGCAGTCCACATGTAAAATTCTATCTTTCCCAACCCAAAGTAGCACTCCAAAATTGCTCCAGGGAATGGTGTAGGCAGTGGTGATGCACCATGAAGCACACAGGGGACATTGCACAGCACCTGGCTGAGCCAAATGTTCAGTTTTGCATCTGCTTGCAGGGAGCCAGACACTGCCACCTCCATCCTGCTCCTGCACTGAGGTCCATCCCTGGGGCTCTCCAAACCTGCCCAGCACCTTGTAGGGGGCTTTCCTCTCTCCATCACTCACTTTCTGCAAAGAGAATCAGCCACAGCTGAATTGACTTTTTTAGAGACCTGGGTCTCTTTACAAAAGCAGAACTGACCACAGAACTTCATTACTAGTGTAAATAGTTATTTCACTGCTGTAGTATGTACACAAATTTGGTTTTTAGGCAGCGGATTTAATTGGTTTTTAAGGTCTCTACATACTTGTGTACAGTGCAGTCTCACTTCTCCTTAAATCAGATACTTTCTCTTGGTAATTATTGCCAGAACACACAAAGAATTTTTGTTTTAGAGTCTCATTAGTAAAAAAACACGTTTAAATCCTGCACTTAAACCTCCCACACTTTTTGCAGTATTTACAAACTTCAGATTATACAGTACTCCATCACTCCAGGGAGACAACTTTCCCAGGCAGAGGCTGCCTCCATGAAAGTGCAGGGAGTATCTAATGCTGTCCCTGCAGAGACTGTGGTATTGTGAACACAGAAACCATTTCTCTCTGGACTTTGAAACCCCACCCAGATGTTCTCCTTCCTAAGACCTCTCATGGTTTCCCTATTGGGTTCCCCCTGGCCCGGCTGTAGAGCAGGGATGGGTTTTTCTCCCACCACAGCATTTTCCAGACCCCGCATCAGGTTAGGGCTATTTGTTGTAGCTCCAGCTGAACAGTGAATGACTAATGACTGTTAAATTAAATTATATAAGACTGATTACAGCCCTCGGCTGGAACATTTCCAAGGACCGTGCCATGGTTTGCAATAACAAGGGACAAGGGGGATGCCCAGTTATTCTTTCAGGAAGGCCACAGCATTGCCTGCTTGCTTCTGGTTCATACCACTGTCATTGCTCTACTGCAAAGCAGCAATGAAAATTTTAAAATGACAAGGTCAAAGTAAGTAAGAGAGTTGTTAAGCCATTATCTGTAAGGATTCTTCAAAGATTTTTGTAGGCGTAGAGTGTATATGATATTTGCCAAGGAGTGCACCAGACAGAAGATATTCTGCCATTTAAAAGAGCAATCTGATGACTCTTACCCCCTGTCATACCTATCTGTCCTTTTCTTTACATCCCCCATGAAGCTTCAGCTACAGTATGATTGCAGATAATAAATCAGCTTTTGTAATTGGCAAGTTTATTTTTGCTTTGAGACTGTAGGTTTTTGAGGGTAAATATTTGTCATTTCCAAAGGTTAGCTGGCAGCTCACCCGGCCCCACTGGTCTCACTGCCTTTCAGTCCCTGTTGGGGTGTGGGCACCCAAAAGCTGAACCTCGCTGTCAGTCAGCGGAGGGTTGGTGGCTAGCTGGTGAAGATGGCTTCATGGCTTCTGGGGAAGATTTAGATTAGATTTGAGGAAAAATTTTTTCTCTGAAAGAGTGGTCAGGCACTGGAACGGCCTGCCTAGGGAGGTGGGTGAGGCACCATCCCTAGCACTGTTCAAGAAGCGTTTAGATGAGGTGCTAAGGGATTTGGTTTAGTAGCTTAGTGGGTAGGGAGGGTGATAGGAGGATGGTTGGACTAGATGATCTTGTAGGTCCTTTCCAACCTAATGTCTCTATGAATCTATGAATCTATGGTGGCAGATCAGGAGCAGCCAGGAAGGATGGGGGCTGTGCAACCATGTGGAAATGGCCCACTCTTGTAACACTTCTCTGCAGCTCCAATTAAAGCACAGAGCCAGCTATGTTCTCATTTTTCATTGCTTGCAGTCCCCTGTGAGCTCGCCGCTGTGTTTTTTGTATCAACTTCTGTAAACTTAATGTTCTTTTTTCATCACGAGTGTTGCTATTGCCGTTAAATTTTCCACTAGGAAAAAAAAAACAAAAACCAAAAAGCAGATAAGAAAGCAACAACTAATGTGTATAAAGCACCAGCCCTAATAGGACCAGGAGTGAAACTTCAGCTGAAACTCAACCAAGATGGGACTGAGCTTCTCTGAGCACAGAGAGTGTCAAGTGCTTGCTATTTGCCCTGGAGGGGCTGAGGAATGCCATAAATACTCTCTGCATCTAGGAGGAAAATAGAGCATTTCGATACATGTGTCAGGTGTAAAACACTTCACAGGCTTCAGGAGAAAGGTATGCAGCTCTCACTGAGTGCCGCTGAAAACTATGCTATTAAAGGTACCGGCCTTCACTGCCTGCAGCTAGTTATGCAGTTTGTGGAGAGGCTTCCTAATCTTTTAATTTTATTTAATTATATTTCTTTGGGAATGGAAAGGGTGGGGAAAATTTGGGGATTACTTTGGCAAAGATTTTGGATTCATAGTCTTCTCTAAGTTGACCACCAATATTAATTCATCCTTCAATATTTTGAAACTGCGCTCCAGATATGTCAAAGCCCTGAAACCACAGCACGTCACCAGAACAAAATTAAATGTACATGCACAGCAGTAAGTATTTTATAAGAGAAAGTGAGGTTGTGTAACACTCAGTGGCTTTTCTCTTTCATTGCCGTTGGAGTTGCAAAGTAAAAATATTTGCATTAGCATTTGGTAAAAAATTTCCCCCCGATGAAGTTTTCTCAGTTTTTATGTAAATTGAGATTTAGGCTGCAGTATTTCAGGGGGGATTTTTATTCTTTTCATCATTCAGATCACCAAAGCAGAATGATTCACAAATGCCTGGTAGTGCTGGAGGTCTCCTGGAAGCTGAGGTTGGTGTGCTGCAGGCTGCTCCCTGCCTGGTGCACATTTTCCAGCTGGCACTTTGGTGTCACACGCGGTCACCACCCAGTGTCCTGCTCAGAGACCTGACCCAGGTGCAGGATGATGCTGTGAGCTACCCCATGACCACGCAGCCTTTTTGATTTTTAAAGGGATGCTCTGCAGACCTGTGCCTCAGAACTTGCAGGAGAGCGCATCTCAGATCTGATGGTGTCCTCATCTTATTCGTGTTAACATTTTGAAGTGATGGCTTTAAAGGATGTGCTTTTTGCACTCCTATGACTAAATGACCAATCAGGAGTGAGGTTTTTAACCTCCTTTTAGCCAGCGAGTCGTTGTTGCTGTATGACTAACCCCGTGGTGTCCCCACAGCCTGCTCCTGCCACCCACTGGGATCGGCCACACTCCCCCTGGGCCCCCGCACCTTCTGTGACCCCAGCACCGGTGACTGTCCCTGCAAGCCTGGTGTGGCAGGGCCGCTCTGTGACCACTGCCTGCCCGGATACTGGGGCTTTGGTGCCAGTGGCTGCCGCCCCTGCGACTGTGCCCGCAGCTGCCACCCTCTCACTGGTGATTGCCACAGCAGCAGGTGAGTGGGGGCTCCAGCAGCCCCCCAGACCCCAGGGCAGGTACTGTTCCTGCCTGGTTTTTGTGCTGTCTGACAATACCCGCTCAGCCAAGTAATCGTTTTTGGTGCTGTCAGGGACTGGGGGAGGAGGGGGCATTGATGCTGTGGTTCCTTTGGGTGACAGACACTGGTATGGTGACACTTGGAGCTTGTGTGAATGGAACAGGTGTTTTCCATGCCCTTCACAGTTTTTTCCTCTTCATGAGCAAAATAAGAGCCTCAGGGAGACCTGAGTGCCCAGAGACCAGAGCTTAATGTTGCTGCTGTTACAACTCAGTTTGCTTTGACTACACTGGACAGTCAAGCTCTGATTTTTACAGGCAGCACAAGTGAATGACACCCCACTGTCTGGATCTCATAGGATGCTTTTTTTACTATAGGGATAATATTTTTAGCAGAGAAATCCCTATAGCACATTTTAAACCAAAACTGGCTGGGCCGTGAGTTACGAGTGCTTTCTGCCAGCAGCAGGAGGCCAGCTGACTCTCTCCCTTTCTCCCAGCAGTGTGGATGCGAGCTGGCAGCAGGAAGCACTGCCCTTCCAGACAGTGCTCAACGAGAGCAAGCCCACGTGGGGCTGGGAGGACGAGCAGGGCTTCTCAGCTCTGCGGCACTCTGGTAGGACCACAACCCCGCGTGCTCCCCACATCCCTCCCACCAAGGTGGCCTACATCAGCTTGCAGCATCCTGCTGTGGCACTGGCTTCACTGAGGGCGTGATGAGAGCTTGCCTGGTACTCCAGCTGCAGGTTCAGCTGGGAAATTCCTTCTCCCCAGCCCTGCCAGGCTGGACAACACAGTGCTGGAGCTGCAGTGCTGCAGTGAAGCAGCCTGGCCCCATGGCACTGCCTGGGCTGGTGACAGCCATGCACAAGTGAGAAGGTGTAATTTCCTGCGTTTGCAGAAAGCAGCACGATAAAAATCTTGAGGATAGGATAATTGAGTTAATTGAGGGGAAAGCACCATCATTTGTCTGAGCAACTTAATTTGAAACGTAAATAAGTTTAACATGTTATTCTTTGTTCTAAGATCACGGAAGTCATTAATCTGCCTTAACCTCAGCAGTGTTTTCTTCTAAAATTGTGCCTGGGACATTACAGTGTGGAAAATACCACAGGAAAAGACATGCATGTTATTTGCATCCTGAGGCCACATAATAAGGCCTTTGTTTTCCTTCTCTTCAAATTATAAACAAGGAATAATTGCCCTTGGACTGAGGCTATGTTCAGCCCAGATCTGAGAATAGGGCATTTTAAGGGATTTGTGGACCACATAACACCTAGCAGATCCCAGTGGTGCAGCCAAACCCCTCATGTAGCATGGAGACTGGGATCATGAGGCAGCAACCACCTCCTGTGTGCACTTTTCTCCCCACTCAGGGCCACTAACTCTCTTGGATGGTGGCAGAGATTTCTGCCCTCCCAAACCCCAGGGCCTCTGTAAAGATTCTCACTGGGAAGTACATTCCACACCCATTTGCTTTGTTCTCTTCCCACAGGTAAATGCGAGTGTAAAGAGCAAGTTTTGGGCAACTCCAAGGTCTTCTGTGGGATGAAGTATACCTATGGTGAGTTGTGGTAGGTGGTGGAGGTGTACAGGGAGGTTCCACAGGAGCACAGTGCTGAGCAACCCTTTCCCTGCAGCTTGCCAGAAGGGAGCAGCACCTCTGGAAGCTAAGTCCAACATTCAGACACTGAAGAGGCTATCACTGTATGGGGGTTAATGAAGGCCCCAAGCCTCCATGTCCGCATATACCTCTGCATGTTCTCAGTAACCGAGTGTGCCAGCCCTGCAAACTCTTGGGCTACTTAGTCTATGGACAGATCTTTGTCCTTCCAAAAGCATGTAGGTATCTTGGTGCCTAGTCACACTGTGTGAAGCATCTTGTCCTTCTTACAATCAAAGTGCACTTGCACTGAAATCATGGGAATGCAAGAGTTGTAAGTGCCCTGAGAGGGTCTCTGAGTCCCAGATGGACTAGAAGGCACTGACACCGAAAACAAGTCACTGAATGGTCACTGAAAAGTCTCTCTTACAGACCAACTGCCCCACACGTGGTGTAGAAGTCACCAAATATGAATTACACTGAGTGGAAAGAGGGACAGTGTTCACCACTGAAAACATTATATGGAAAAAAATGGCTCTGGCAGCCACTGGGAGCTTTGTCCTGTTAGCAAAGCTGAGCTGTTGCAGTGAGGTGATGTATATTGCCTATGTAGGTGTAGCACATTGGATTTCAGTGAATGAGAGGAGACATCTTTCCCAAGACCTCTCTGGTCTGTTCCAGCAAAGCACCTCCCTAATATCACTGCAGAGCAAGGACTGCTTTGTGCAGTACTCCCTCCCTTCATAGCTTTCCAGAGGTTTCTTGCACCTGTTTCATCTTGCACTAAAGCTCAAAATGAGCAGGGAGATAATCCATACCTTGCCACTCTGCAGAGCAGCCCACAAAGGGAAGTTCAAGGGGCCGCCAGTTGTTGAACTATAGCCCTGGCTTAGTGATGTTAGAAAAAAGTCTGATTTTGCTTTACTTTGCCTTCTGGCTGCAATAGTCACTGTGTTTAATCTTGCAGAAGATAAGAAATAATAACAATAAAAAAAAGCACAAAAAACCCAAGTTCATAAATCTTATCTAGAGTGCACTCAGGCTTACCGCCCTTTCATCACTCAGCATGCAAGGTGTCAGCTTGAAAGGAGATGGCTGCATTATGGGGCTCATTACAAGCACTGTAGAAGGAAAGGTTTCCGTGTGCTACATAACATGTGGTGCTGAATAAAGCACCACTGAGGACATCAGCATGGACTGGAGGTGACTGATGAATGGGACCTGGGCCCTGACACTTTGCTTTGCGGGCACTGCCAGCAGACACATGATATCCCATTTCTAACTCCATCCGATGCAGGAAACTAGATAGTTGGGGTGTGCCTGTGGGTGTCTGTGAGCTCAAAATGCTCCACAATTGCCTCAGTCCCCACCTACATGTCAGTCCTTGCCACTGTTTGGATGCAGAAGTTCTGCAAAAGAGGAGGACCAGGGCAGGATGGGGACGGCACTATCAGTTGCCAAGCCCTGCAAAGCCTCAGTGCTCATCCCTAAAACCAGGGCTTGCTTCTTGATTTCCAAAAGTGCTTAAGAAGCAGAAGTCTTTGCTGAGCTCTGGGGGAAAATGTTGCCTTTGCAAGTTTTGAAGCTGAGGTCATGGAACCTCTCCTACTGCCTGTGTGGCAAGTCCAGGGGCTGTGGCCAGATCAGCTGGTGGTGTCCTTGCCCACAGGTATGGGGCCCTGGGCATTCCCCCTGCAGCTGTGCTCCTCAGCAAGGAGCACTGGGCTAACTGCAGTGTAATGAAATCATTGCTCTCGCTGTTTCACTCAGACTTTAAATAGTTTATCCATTCCTTGTTTTTAATTCATGTCTTCCTAGTGATAAAGACAAAGATCTTGTCAGCTCATGACAAGGGCTCCCATGCAGAAGTCAATGTGAAAATCAAGAAAGTCTTGAAGTCTACAAAGCTGAAGATTCTGCGGGGCAAGAGAACGCTCTACCCTGAGTCCTGGACTAACAGAGGCTGCACCTGTCCAATCCTCAATCCTGGTAGGTTTGACTCCCAGAGAAGTACATCCCCTCCATATTCCCACAGATTTCATCTTCACTTTTCATCCCCTCATGCCAATGGGTTTAAACTACAGCCCAGTGTTGATTAAATTATTGCCATCTACATCATTTGGGTTCCAGCATCAAACTCTATGCAATTTGAATTTTGTGGAGAAAAATATGGTTCATTCTGTAGACTTTTGAACATAATTGCTCTTCATGAAACATAGTAACAGCACTACAGCTTTACTAGGATAGGTGTGTTCCCACAGGGAGTTAGATGCATATTGTGCCATGACTATGTGACATATCTTTTCAAAACTAATGCTAGTTTGAATCCATAAAGGCACATTTAAATCTAATCTTAGGCATGATATTGTACTGAAGATAGAATCTAATTACAAGGGAAGATGCAGCTTTCAAAGTAACACTAATTCACATCTTCGGCATTCAGAAGAGCCTCTCTTATGCAGTGTGAGGGAAGCTTTGGCTTCACAGTTCTTCCTCATCTTTCACTAAAATGAAGTGTAATCAGTGCTGGGTGAACAGGGCATGCAGTATCCAGTAGAAATAGGGAAATGCATACTCTGGGTTTTCTTCAACAGAGCAAAACTAAGATGCAGTTGACACGCCTGCCTTTACAACTCCAAGATAAACCAAGAGTTACCAACTAATTCAGATAAAAGATTTTCTTTCCATAAGGTGCACACTTCACCTGGAAATCACTGATCGAAGCAATGACTTTGGTGCTGAGACTTATTCTACCTGTACATCGTTGTGAGCTTCCTTCAGGGGGAAGAGGCTGTCTGCTAGGCAGGATCATGCAGAAGGGTTATTCATTGATGAGGTGTTTGCACTCTTCTTTCATGTCCACCGAAATGATTGCATTTGGCTTTGAAGGCAGTCTGCCCTGATAGCACAGCTGCAGTTGGGAGGTCTGCTCAGGTGCAAGGGTCAGATGGATCAGCAGCACTGGGCAGGACTTCACTGTTTGAGCACAGCAAGACTTTGAATTGTGGTGAAACACCATAAATCTGTAATGAACTAGATACCGCTATTTTAATTTTCCATATGCAATGCAAATGCACACAACAGAGCCCAGATATGGCTGCCTTAACACAAACCTGGAGGAAAGGCACAAAAACTGTCAGAGACCAACCACACAGGGCAGCCCCACACCTGACACCCAGCCCTGTGCCACCATAAGCTTCAGAGGAGCTTCCCTAGTTTCCCCAGCAGGGGAGAAGGGGGCAAGGAACACATAGCCCATTAAGGTTGCTGCCACTTGGACGTCAGCAGAGCAGAGGAGGTGCAGCTGTTGGAATCCCATCTGTATAAATTAATCTCAGCTTTCTTATTCAAAAGCTTCATTTGTGAAGCTTGGGGAATCTCTTGGTCCTGGTGGACTTGAAAACATCAACTGAGTTCACCCTAAAGAGTGACTCATTTCAAAGGGGAAAAAAAATGCCAAATATTTTTTTAAAATCTCATTATTTTCCTTAGCTACCACATTCATTTCTGGATAGCTGGCAGTACCATAATAGCAAATTTAACCCTCTCTCAGAGTAAGAGCTTATGACCTCCAGATGAACAAGCCACCAACAGCAGGATAGAAAGCCAAGTTGACTTAAAATAATTTCTTGACATATAGCTGTAATGGAAATCACATCTCCCAAAAACAGAGGAAATGAAAGATAAAAGTAGAAGAAAGCAAAACATGTTTTTACTCTGTTGCACAGTGCTGAAGTGACACCAAATGGAGGGTAAGCTCTTCAAAGTTCTGGCAAAAAATAGACCCTCTACACATTTGTCAGATCTCCACAGGCTGCTTCCAGATGATAAATGTGCCAAGGGCCCTGTGAGGGGGCAGGTTGGCCTTTGGACAGCGTGGAGGGAGATGCCCATGTCTTGGCCATCTGCAGAAAGCAGTAGCCCTTCTTAACCTCAGCTCCGTCCCTCATACATGCACGAGCGGAGCTCTCCTTGCTAGCAATGGGGACAAAACTCACAACCTCCAGTCCTGGCATGTTGCATCTCTGTTGCACGTTTTATCTTTTCAGTTCTGTGAAGTCGGACTGAAAATTGAGAAGGATGAGACATCCTCTAGAATGAGAATCAGCAGCTGAAGCAATAATAGCTTTCCCTCTGAGAGTGTGGGTCACATTTTTCTCTTAAGAGACAGAGATTTCGGAGCCCTTAAAAAGTGATGTTTACAGCAGCAAGATTGACACAGCCAAAATGAAGGTCTTGCAAAGGCTGCTCCTGCCATGCAAATTTCCTGTGTTTACTTGGCAGAAAGAGGATGTGTGTGCCCAGAAGCTCAGATGAAGCAGATAACGAATTGTATTGAATTAAAGAAAAACACACTTAACCTTTAACTAGGGAACACTGTCCCCTCGCCACCGCCTCCCTTTATTCTGAACAGCAAAACAAAAACCCAAGAAAACACGAGCGGAGTGCCTGCTGCACACAGTGGAGGGGCTGGGAGTCCCTGCCTGACTCTGGGATCCCAAAGAGTTATACCCCAGAGTCAGGAGCAGCTTTCCACCCCAGTGCTGCAGGTGAGGAGGGCTCGGAGCCCCTCCATCCTTCCAGCACAGCAGGGGTGAGGCTGGAACCAGCAGGACTATGGGAGGCTTTGCATCCCCAGGGATGAGCACTGGCAGCCCTGTGTCCCAGGGCAGGTACCCTCCCACTGCGCTGATTAATGCCTGAGCTGTGGCTTCTGCCTGTCAGAAAGGCAGGAGGCAGTTCAGGCGCCCTGAGCAGAAATCTCAGCTGCTTCTGTGATAATCCTAATAGTATTGTGCCTGGCTTCCCTCATACTTTTCCCCTTTATATGCATGCTCCAAAGCACTACTGCATAAATTACACACAGGCAGTGTTCATAGCCCTCCCCATGAACGCAGTGCTGTGCAGTCCCTGACCGCTTTGCTGGTTTGCAGGCTTGGAGTACCTGGTGGCAGGACACGAGGATGTCCGGACGGGCAGGCTCATCGTCAACATGAAAAGCTTTGTCCACCAGTGGAAGTCGGCCCTTGGGAGAAAGGTTCTGGAGATTTTAAAAAGAGACTGCAACTAGACTCACATGGCCATCTAGGGCATTTCTCCGTGCACAGAATGCAAGAGCCTTCACAGAGAGGAGGCCTCGAGGATGAAAACTGGAACATAAGAAAATAGCGCCAAAGCATGTAGCGAGGCATTACCATTTGTAGGCGCTGTCTAATTTAACCCTTCCTGGCCAGTGCCCATTCATTCGCCTGTAGCTTCCTTGCAAGGCGTGCCCCGAGCCCAGGTTTTGTTGCGTTGAGGGGAAGAGAAGGAAGGGCAGCCCTTGGTTTGGCCCCAGATGAGAGGTGATGAGTGGCTGCCGGTGCCACCAGGATGGAGCTGGGGTCACGTTCAGAGGCTCCCAGAAGATGCTGCAGAGCAGCAGGAGCACGTGGCTGAGGGTTGTGTGCTGCTGCCCTTCACCATCCTGTTGGAGGTTTTGGGGCTCAGCTCCCTGCCTATGCTCTCGAGGGTGGACCTCCTCTCTGATATGAGTTCCTCTGCCTTCACACATATGTGGTGGATGCTGGTTCTCTGCCACTGCTGCAGAGAAGAGCTGACTGTGGGGCACAGTGCCTCTGAGCTTTTGTCCTTGAAGTGTTAAAATATAAATGCGGCCCCCTGTAAATATTTCATTGTATAAAGCACTTTACTGCCTGCCACTTCACGGTGCGGAAGGCCGGATTGTGTTTGGGAAAGAAGAGGTTGAAGGTGGCACGTGGAAAACCTTCCTGAAACAGAAGCACTCCTGAAGACGCACAGCATAAAGGGAAGGGCCAGCCTGGCACGGCCACTCAGAGCATCCCGGGGTGCAGTCTGAGGGATAGAAAGCATTTGCACTGAAGTCCCAGCTTCAGACCAGCACTTGGGCTCCGTGGGCAGGACTCAGCAATCAGTACAAAAAGAAGAGACTTTGGAATGAAAATGTAATTGCCAGAGTAAAAAACTGCCCACAGGAGGAGTGGATCTGAAGAATGGAAAAGACTGCCATTCACATATCCCCACCCAGTGATTCACGATGGGCCTGGAGTTTATTTTATTTTTATGTTAGTATTTAAAACTGAACGCTCGATTTGTTTTCTTCTGTGATATTGTTTGCAATATATATATGGCCACTACACTTTCTCCTTAACACCCATATGGAATATAGCACAATTTACTGCAGTTTTCAGCACTAAAGTATATCTTCTCTGTAAAGTGTCTTTGAAGCACATTGCATAGTATATTTTGTTCTTGAGTATGAGGGGAAAGAAAAGGCAGATGTGCAACATCATAAGAACCACAAGTCTACCAATATGCTTTACATATGTATTTTTCTTTCAAGGTCCTGTGGACTCACAAAAAAAAAAAAAAAAAAAAATCNNNAAAAAAAAAAAAAAAAGGATATTATTTTGGTAATTTGTTTTTATATCTCGTGTACGTAATAAATATATTATGATTTCAACATTCCAGCAGTGCGGTCTTCATGCCTGTGCTGAAGTGGGCACTAAGGGTGAGGAGAAGCTACTGTGGGGAGGTAACATTCACCGTATGGGAAAAGGCCAAGCCATGGGGATGGCTTACAGAAATCCAGCCCCAGCTGTTTTGGGAGGCTTAGACATAGGCTCTTCTCAAACAAAGGGGAATCGCCCTTCTCAGAGCTGCCCAGATCCTTGCCTCCATACAAACCTGGTGACTGAGCTGCAGAGCAACAACAGATAAACAGCTGAAATCAGGCTCACTGCCTACACGGAAACTAAAGGAAAAAAATGGCGGTGGAAAGCGAATGTTGTGGCAAAAGATGTACAAGAGCACCACAGAGTGAAATCAGGCATCAGAGAAGATGGACAAGAAGGCAAAGGCTTCTTCAGAGATGGGGCTGCTGGAGACCCTGCCTTGTGGATGTGGATTCTGGAGCTGGCCGAGCCAGGCTGTAGTCACAGTTCCTGTACCCTGCACTGTGAAGTTGGTCATGCAGTCTGACATCACACCTTCCTTATCTCACCTGGAGTGTAAGTAGCGCTGATATAAAGACAAGAGCTGCTGATGCAGGCAGAGCTGGTAGCTTCCCAGAGCAGAGCAGGGAGAACTTCTAAGGAGAACATCCAGCTTTACCAACACATTTACAGGCTTTCAGACCCTGCTTCTTCCAAACCCAAATCCCATATCATGAGGGTTGTTAGGGCCAGGCATATACTAAACAATCCGCAGTGCAGGTGGGGATTTCTGCCATCACTGATGCATATGGAAAAAGACAGGATGAGTTACTCAGATTTGCCCATTGGTTTTCACAAGCCTGAAGCTTGGTTCCCGGAGGAGGCTTGGGGCTTGGAGGAAGCAAGGTCCCCTCAGCTCCCACCTCCTCCTCACCTCCCAGCCCAAGCCCTGGCAGGCTGCAGAACCAGTGTCCCCTCCTGCCACTGCCAGGGCCACACAATCTCCAGGCTGTGTTGGTGGCACGTGTGGAGCCCATCCCCACCAGCCATCACTCACTACAGAGTAACGTACTCATCCGGCCTTGGTGGAAAGTTCCAGGCATGATTAATATAGACGTGCCGACAGGCTGAGTCTTTTGGGAAGTGACCATGCTGCTGAGCATGCCTAGACATCTGATACTACCAGGCTGCCAAAATGGAAAGCTGGGCTGGTACGGGTAAACACAACAGCTCGGGAACAAATAGCTGCAGTGCTGTTGTTGTTGTTGTTTTCCTAAACCTTTATTTTTAGTTATTGTATTGACTTCAGTATTCACAGCGTAGAGAATAAATATCTCAAAAATGTCTGACGGCTGCTGCCCCTGCATCCAGAGGAAGACTGTCTCTGATACAACAGGAGGAGATCAGTTGTTCTTGATCCTTCTGGACTCATGTGTTGATTTTTTGATGACGGTGTTTCCAAAGCATGCCCCTGCCCAGGGGTCACCGCTTTTTTCCCACAGTTCTGCACAGAAACATTTGAGGTTTTTTTTTTTTTTTTGTCTGCAGGGGAGGGCAATGAGTCCTCAGCAAGCTCACAGGCTGGAAAATACACTATATATGGAAAACTCACTGGCTTTTTGGAAGTGTTGGCATGGTCAAGAAGCCCACTGAAGCCCCTCTGATGTGCTTTGTCATGCCCAATTCCCGTTCCCTGTGATGTGACCTGAAGTTCAGAGCATGCCCAGGCTCTGCCTGGGCACTTCCTGAGCAATGGACAGACATACAAGAAGATCCCCAGACTGCTGAGGTCTGGGTGGGGGTAAAGGTGTGGGTGCAGTGCATGCTGTGCACAACCCCAGAACTCATCACTGCCAAATTTCCCAGATGTGTTTTCTCTGGACACGTCTCTGAGCTGCCCAGTCTGGGCAGGCTGCTTACACTGCCAGCATTTCTTCCTTTGGTTCTTTGCTCTGCTCTTTCAGTGCTATGCACAGACTTCATATGCACTCACTGAGCACAAGACCTGTATTTTAACTTATCTGAAAAGCAAAGCTGGGAAAAGGCCCTTAGTTCTGTATGACAATTGATGAGAAGATTGAAATTGCTTCTTAAAACATGAGCATTGTTTCCCTGAACATTAATGTGCTGTGGACATGGATGTGCACTCCCTTCAGCAGGTATAAACTCCAGTCCAGCCTGAGGCTTGAGACACGTGCTGAGGTGCTCTATCAAAGGCAAGAAAGATTAGAATCAAGCCTGGCAATGACCTGTGAGGATAGTATCTTTCATCACTGTATTTCCTTTGCCTAATTTATACACGTCTTCCCTGCCTGGTTCAGTGGGAGATATGTTTATCATTATAACCTTACAATGTACAGCTGCAGAAATGCAACTGCTCTCTGTCTCTGCTGCTCTAGGAGCTGACTTTCCTTCATTCACATCATGTGCAACTTGCATTTGAACCTCAGGTGTTTGTGCGGCCTTCACGTGGTCACATCCATAACCTTTACCCGGGCCTTTCTTGTATCACCTGCTGAAGTCAAGGAAGCTGTTTCAATATGCAGGGAGTGGAGCTTTGCCCCACTGACATATGTGTGGCAGGTGCCAGTTGTGCAAGTATCCCTTGTACCCCAGGTACGGAGAGCCCCAGGAGCCTCAGGGGGTGTTACAGCTGCCCAGCTCCCCCAGAATGTGGCAGCTCTGCATGCCAGAAAGGCACACAGGTACTTCGGTCATCCAGAAGTGCTGCTGAGGGCACTTAGAAAGCAGAGCAGGTGCTGAACCCACCCTCACAGAGGTGAGGACATTAAACAGAGCTGAGATGTGAGCAGAGACATCGCAACCACAGCTGCCCTTGGCCTGAGCACTGCACAAGGCTTCCTGGCTGGCCAAGTGGGGAGGCTACAGGCCCGTCACCAGCCAAGGAGTAGCATGAGGCCAGCAGCCAGCTGCATGCTCTGAGCACGCTCAGCCAGTGGGCCAGCAGCAGCCCTTAGCCTCCAGAGCAGCCTGGCTGTGCTGGGGCATTTCAGGAATGACCCCATGAAAATGTCCTGAGAGCTGCATCGTGTTCTGTGCTCTGTGCCTTCAGAGAAGCAGCACATCCTGCCCCGCACCACAGCCCGTCGCTCCAGAGGCAGAAGGAAGAAGGACACAACAACAAGAAGACAGAAGCCAAGTTATGCAGCCCAGAGGACAACAGTATTTTCCTGGTCACGGCGGGTGACTGGCAGAAACCCAGAAACGCATCATAAATACCACTCATTGTGAAGTGGAAGCAGCTGCCTGCAGCTCCGTGCTGCTCTCCCTCTTTTTGGGGAGCCAACCTGCTGCTGCATGGGACTGCTCCCTGCTACTTTGTGCCAGCAACAGGGAGGCACTGCCAATCCTTCTCGGCCATAAATAGGTTGCCCTGCATGGCTGATAGTGATCAGCACAGCACAGAGCAAGACAAGGCCGGGCCCACTGCCACAGCGCCATGTTCTGTTGGCCAGGTCTGTTCCCTCATCCTCATTCTGTGCTGGTAACTCTTTAACTTTGACACATTAAAAGCAATAACTACCAAATGCTTCTGAGCAAAAAGCCCTTATAATTGGATAATGGCCATGGAGCATCAGTTGCTTGGTTGCCTAATGCCTGGAGGGAAGCATGAGATGTTTTTCCACCCACAGCCCTATTATGAAGCTGACAAGGTCCTGCTCCCTGCAATTCCCATTAATTTTACCACTGGGCTTAGAGATTTATGACAGCTTTGTCTGACATTCGTGAGCCAGACAGGTATTGTTACATGCCGGTACGGCCCCAGCAGCAGCTGAGCGTTGTTCTCCACAAATGGCTGCGTCCCAGCCAGGCTGTGGCATGCTGGAAAGCTCCCAGCTCTTGTATGGGGAAAGACTAAATAACTGAGAATTACCCTGAGCTGCAGTCTGCCTTTCCTCCCCCCAGCAAGTCGTACACATGCCAGAGAGCAGGACTCACTGCTCATTCTGTGTTCAAACAGTAAGTAAGCTTACATCCTTAGACACACCTGAACAGCCAGCACTATAGGACGTACACCAAGGACATGGCACACCTGTTATCTAAACCCACTGTGGACTGGAAAATGTCTGGCACACATCCACCATCCTGCCCAGCAGTAAAGGAGCGATCGGCTGGCACTCTCATCTTTCTCCTTCCAGCACACAGTCCTCTATAGCCACAAGGATTCTTTTTTTCTCTATGAAACATCCAGAGAGGAAATAAACAGAACTAAAATAGCTGCAGTACAAGAGAAAATACCGCCGGGGTTCCTGTTCACAAGGCTACCCTGGCATTTATCTGAGGCTGTTGACATATTTCAGAGCCACCCAGCCTCTGCCAGCTGGATGGACAGCGACAGGCTCAAATCCACAAACCAGATAACTTCTTGCTCTGTTCTGCAGTTTCTGCACAGTTATTTCCTTGCAGCAGCAGTCAGCAGCTCAGCACATGTTGGGACACAGCCCTGGCACCAGCCCCTGCCAGCCAGGAGCCTCCCATAGAAACCCAGGGGTGCTGTGGGCCTTGCTGTGTCGGTGCCATTTTGTTCTGGTGATCGGTGTGTTGCCAAGTGCTGACCTCCTGTCCCATTCTTGCTACCTGAATAAACACAATTTTAATAATAACGAGCCATCCTTTACTTCCGGTTAAGGAAATGAACTGGTCAGTTATCTTAAGCATCACATAACCCAAACAGCAAAGATTCCTATCAAGGGATCCAGCAAGCTGCCCACTGCAGGCTGAGGAACAAACCTCAGGTATTGGTTCCCAGAAAATGCAACATCTATGGGCATTGTAATTTGGCATCATTTGTGTTACTGCATGTTCCTGCAGTGATTTCTGCAAACCTGCTCAAACCGTGCAGCTCTGCCAGCGACTGTGACCCTTTCTCATCAGTGAAAGACAATACACGCTGATTTGAGAGCTGGTGCCTCTGCATGCTTTTTTTCCTTTGGTGCTGTCGTGCAGCCGTGTGTTAAGCAGAGGAGGAAGTACCAACAGTGGTCTATTGTGGTAGGTACTGGGAAACAACCTTTTCATAATGTGTGTGGTACACAATAAAATCCGTTTTGACTCCGTATCATGTTATGTGACAACAAAGAAGTGCACAGAAACAGAGAACCGTCTTTGCAGTGCAAAAAGACACAAAATAGCACAGCTTTGTGATTCTCCCTTGACTTTACCTCCCTCACATTCCCATCCTTGGAACCCTCTGGTGTCTCTGTACCCATTGCTACAGGTACATCCTTCACAAAGGGCCACCAGAGCAGGTCCTCAGAGCCACCCCTCCAGGACACTCACATAGTAGTGGTGGTGCTGGATAGCCCTGCGGGAACCTGGGCCATCATCATCATCCTGCCCAGGGAAAGGGGGACATGTGGCTCTCAATGAGTGTCAGGGTGCTACAGAGGGACATGACGATGACCTGATGTCCTGCTGCTGGGGCTGCTCTCCAAGATGAGACCACTGCAACAGCAGCAGGGCAGGAGGTGGTGAACATAGAATCATAGAATTGCTTAGTTTTGAAGTATCTTACTAGAGGTCATCCAGTCCAACCCCCCTGCCAAAGCAGCTCCCTAGCCCAGGTTGCACAGGTAGGCATCCAGGCGGGTCTTGATTGTGTCCAGAAAAGGAGACTCCACCACCTCTCTGTGCAGCCTGTGCCAGTGCCCCGTCACTGCACTGCAAAGAAGTGGAACTTCTTTGTGTGCAAATTCCTATGCATCAGTTTGTGGCCATTTCTCCTTGTCCTATCTCCGTGCACCACTGTGAAGAGTCTGACCTGCACCTTAGATATTTATAAATGTGGATCAGGTCCCCTGAGTGTTCTTTTTTCAAGGCTGAACACTCCCAGGTCAAGAGAGGTGCTCCAGGCCCCTTATCATCTTTGTGGCCCTCCGCCGGACTCTTTCAAGATCTCTGTCTTTTGTACCGAGGAGCTCAGAACTGCGCACAATACTCCAGGTGAAGCCTCATCAGGGTAGAGTGGGAGGATCACTGCTGGCCATGCTCCTTTTAGTGCACCCCAGGATGCCATTGGCCTTCTTGGCCATCAGGGCACACTGCTGACTCATGTCCAGCCTGTCATCCACCAGGACACCCAGGTCCCTCTCCTCAGAGCTCCTCTCCAGCAGATCATCCCCCAGCCTGTACCAGTGCATGCAGTTATTCCTCCCTAGGTTGCCAATGAGAATTACCACCAAAGGTATTTCCATACTGATTTCCAGACAGAAAGCAAGTGGTAAAGCCCAGAAGGCCACTAGGAAGGAAAGAGATTCTCCCTCTCAGAATCAGCAGGGTTTCCTTCCAAAGGGCAAGACTCGTGTCCTGCCAGCAGCAGTGAAGAGAGAGCTTCAGGATCTCTTGAGTTCCTTACCACTTCTGCTCTTGGACTTCATTGATGGACTTCACTTCTTGGACTTCAACTACACACACTTTAAGCAGACGCTCCAGTACATGCAGTATGGATTTTTCTCCATACTGGAAGTCTTCAAAAGCATGTCTGATATAATTGTGGTTAAGCAGACAAGAGGACGTTTCTTGATAACCCTGAATAAGAACTCATCAAGCAAGATAGAACAGGAAAAGATGCCACAATGTAAGGCTGTGTGTTAGTTAGCCAGAAGCACATAGGTCTCCTAAGCACTGTGGACAAGCAACCATGTTTCTGGTAGATGTTGCTGTGTTTTCAGTTGCTGGAATAGTCCCTGTTCCCTTCTGATTTAATACAGAAGGTCTGTGTGGTGCTGCAGAAGTAGTTATAAGGAGTTGTCTCAGTAGCAGAGAGCTTAACTGGAGGTTTTCTACAAGTTGCCACTGGTTTTTGGTGGCAGGTGAAAGAAAGGGTCTACCTTCCAGTTTGCCCCTACCCTTTTTCACCAGCTTGAAAGTGGAGACTGAAAAAGGGTGGAAAGGTGTAAAACAGATGGAAAGGCAAGCAATGAAGTGGAGCCAAAAAATGTGAAGGAGGCTGAGAAAAAGTGGTAGTCCTTTCCTTTCCATCCTTATCCCCTTCCTTTTTCCCTTTCCCTTCCCCTAGTCCTTCCTCTTCTCCCTTCCCATTTCCCTTCTTTTCTCCATCTCCTTCCAGGTTTAGACTTTACCACCTGAGCATACCCATAGGCCCTGTCACTGTATTTGCAAGTGTTTGTTTCTGGGGGAAGAGTGAGACCCCATGGGGACGAAGCTTGATTAAGCTTAAAAAAAAAAAAAGTAGCTATTTTTCTGTCAGTTAGAGTTATTTTTAACACCAGTAAATTCTTAAATGTATTTTTCCATTCATTCCATAACTCAGAAATAGTTGAAAGAAGGTTGATCAAACATCTGAATTAAATACATCTTCAGGTGAAAGCTCAGCATGGAAAATTTTAGCTGCAAAACAGACGTGTTTCAGAGCAAACTGAGCCGGGGTGTGATGTTACTGTGCTGGTGACTGCACCTGCTCACCTACTGCCTGGGAACAGGCCCTGAGTGTTGCTGGATGTATTTTTAATTGCTCACTGGTGACACAGCCTGCAGTATTTGGTTAACTGTCAAGAATAACTATCAGTGAACACGCTCTATTACCAGCTTGAATTTGGCCTATTCCACCTCACTGTCACTAGACTGAGATGTGCTTTTGCCTGCTAGATCTAAGAATGCTCTGTTATTGACACTATTCTCCATATAATGGCTCACGTACAGACATACGAGCTAACTACCCCCTCTCCCCTCGTGTGCACCACACCTGCAGCAACACTCAGCCCGGCATACTCAGCAGGTGCTGACAGAGCCCAGAAAGCAGTGTTTGACATTTATCAAGGGTCCCTCTGTAGTGATAATGTCCTAATGGACTGAGCTGATTGCTTACACAGAAACATCCCCGTTGTACCTTGCTTTTAAAAAGAGAGGAAAAGCAGCAACCATCAGTCAGTGATAAGGAAGAACCTACAGAAGGACATCAAGGATGGAGAAAATTAGTGAAAGTGGGCTAAAAAGACAGCTGCTCCAAAAGCACTGTGACTGCCCAGCAGGAACTGCTACCCCATGCCCTGAATGCCCATGGAGCCAAACACAGCACAGCAGGGCCACAGGCTGGCTGGTGCTGGCTGGCCCTGCCATGGTCAGGGTGCTGGGTGCCTGCAGGGTGAGCAGCACAATTCTACCCAGAGCTCCGTTGGGGGTAGGGGATGTGCAGCCACCAGCTAGCAATTTGCATTTAAAGAATTCATAAAAATTCCAGCTTCTGCGGGGTTTATAACCTTGACATTTTTTTATCACCCCCTGGCTTGTTTCTGTTTCCCTTTGTAACCAAACAAACCCATACAAATTAGTATTCGAAAGTATGCAATTAGCAAGCTGCTCCTGCAGCTATGCGGTTCTCCTGCCACCAGTTTCCCAATGGGGGAAATCAACAATAAAGAACAAAGAAAAGAATTTGCTGCCTCGTATTAATGACTGCCGTTTGAGGACAGCATTTGTATTTTAAATGAATAGCTCGCTGAGGACAAAAAGGTCAGAACTGCAGTTTGCAGTGAGGACAGAGGAGGAGGAGGGCAGAGGAGAGGTGAGTGCTGCAAGCAGACAGGCGGAACAACACGCTCTGCTTGCTGGGGAGGCTCAGACCAGCAGCTGAGGCCATGCGTTTAGGGGTCGAGATATGGACATATTCCCAAGAGGTGCTGAAGGAGATGGTGGGAGCAAGGCCTGCTTCCCAGTCACATTCACGAGCCCTGTGGCACATGACGTGGCTCAACACACACAGTGCTGCTTAAGGATCCCTCCAAATCCCTTCTCTGAGCAAAGCTACGCAGATTCGTCTCCCTCTGCTCTGACACTGACATGCAAAAAAGACCCTGCCAAGAGCCAGCAAGAAAGCTGGTGCCTACACACTAAGCACAGCTACCTCGGAATGCCTGTTGCTACCTTCACTTCTTCATAGTGTCTAAAGATCATATGAAATGAGGAACTCAAATGAAACCTGATGTTGGTTCAAGTTATACTGCAGAACTCCAGCTCCTATCTGCAGGCATCCTTCAGGAGAGGAGCTCAGCCCTCTAGCTATCCAATGCTGCAAGCTGAAGGTGAGCCAACATGGGAATACTTAAACCTAGAATCTGCAGCAGGGATTAAATAGCTTCACCACAACTGGTCATCCAGAGAAGAAAGCTTGGCCTCCAAACAAGCCCTGTGGTGCCCCAGGGTGGACTTGCATCCTTGGAGGATAGAGGTCCCTCTTGTCCCAGGCTCACTGTAGTGCTGACTCCAGGGCAAAGGTTTTCAGGAAAAATAAGGAGATGCTAAAGCTGAATGACTGCTGAGCTCTCTTATTTACTATAATAAGCAGAATAACATTTCATTAAGTGCATGTTTCTGTCAATGCAACAAGCCCTTACCTGTGACTGTGTGTGAAGCACAAATGGCCTAAAGGCATCACACCTGAAGGAGAAATTCCAGTCTCTTGAATAACGTATTAACATTTTTAGCATACATCAAGGCACTTAATGCAGCAGGAGAAATATGTTTGGGTCTCAGCATCCTTGGAAACCCATAAGAGACAAGAAGTAAAATTGCAGCTTTCAACCAGTATCTTCTTAGTGTGCATCCGTTTTCTGAAAGGTGAGAGTCAGGAAAGAAAGCACAAAATCAGCTGAAAAATGAGACTGGACAAGGAAAAAATGCATCTTTCAAACCAGACCAGTTCTGAACAGATTCTTGGGGGGAGTGGTTGCAAAACTACAATACATGAAACCTGCAACTCTGCCTGTCCTGCTGCTGCTGCTGAATCACCCAACAGCTCAGAGATGCTGGCACCAGCCTTGAGAGTCTCCTCTGACCTCTTTTCAGGCATTTTGGCACTGAGTGAAAAAAATCTTTGGCTAGGAAAAGTAGCTAAAAATTATCTATTTAAATAGGTGTTCCCCTGGTACAAGTTAGTCCTTGTCTTGAGCAGAGTTGGCAAGTAAACCTGCTCCAGGCAGGGATGGGTGAGAAAAGGAAAACTATTTTGGGATCTCCATCCTGCAGGACTAGCAAGCTGTTAATAGAGTACTGTATGTGAGATGGAGCTGGAGGAAAGAAGGTGCTGGCGTTGGACAGGGCACAGAAGCACAGAAGGTGGAAGTCCTCCACTGCTGGCATCTGGCCTGCTGAGCAGAGCCCCAGACTGGACACACCTGCCTGAGAAGATGAATGGCTGTCACAGCCTCTGCATCATTTTCCAGGTGACCCCAGGCATGGGGTGTAGTGGGGATGACAGGGTCAGCCAGGCAGGTCCCAGGAGCAAGGGTTCTCTCTTCTGGTTGCTGGAGCCCCCTGAGAAAAAGCATCTTATCATGCAGCTCTCCTGTCCCCTCCACAACCCTGCTACAGGCTTTATGAAACATAACATTCTTATTTTGGCCGTGATTTTTAATTCATACAAACTCAAAATAGTGGTTCATTTCAGGTTGGCATATATCAGTAGGAGAAAGATGTATTGGTACAGTTAAACCAACTCAGGCATGCAACTTGCAAAGATGTTTGCCTTTTCTCCTATGTTTGCACCAAAGATTTGCCAAGCTACTGCCTGAATAACACCTCTAAATAGTCAGCATAAACTGTGCTGAAGGTCAGCAAAACAAATTTGCCTGGCACAAGCAGGAGAAGGGAGGCAGGAATTCTTCAAAAGGCCAACAATGTCTCAAACTTGAACTATTTTTGCCCTTCTAGCTGGGAAATCATTCTGCTTGAAATAGTGCATGCAGAGAGATGATGGAGATTTTTTTTTTAGCAGACTCTGAAAAGAGGACGTGCATAAATTTTGTTCTGCTTCGGTGGCTTACAAAACCCATTTAGCCCTTTTTTGCTTAGGTGAGCTTTCTACTTTGCAGAATGGAAAATAAAGAGGTTGCTGGCCTCTGCTTGCACCATAGTGCCATGGAGGAGACACCTGGCCTGCACTCCTTTTACTCCATGTTGCAGTAATGTGAATGAAACACATTTGCAGAGTGTAAATAGTGGACTCAGCGCTCCTGCTCTGCTTGCATGAATAAGTCTTTTAAGCTCCCCTGCCCTTTCTGCCCCATGGCTGCATAGAGGAATAAAGAAAAAGTCCCATTATGTTTGCAGTGGCTGAAATTAGAGGTCCATGCTAAACCAGATAAACGAAGCCTTCAGGCCTGTCTCCTATCCCTTTCTGCTCCTTAAACCCCTCTGCTGACGTCCTGTAAGCTGGTGGGTGGAGACTGTTTTGGGTGAGCAGCAGGGCCTGTGCCAGACACAGGCAGAAAACCCCTGAGCTTCCTCTCTTCTGCTCCAGGGAGGTCGGCCACCACAGCGCTCCCCACCTCTCCTCCTGCAGCACCAGCACTGCTTGCCCTTCCTCCCCTACCCTGAATTCTTGGGGGAGCATGGCTGTTGTCCCTTCGCTCCCTTGCTTTGACCTCAGCAGGGAATTCAAAGCTCGGGCATTGCCTGAAACTGTGACAGACATGTTGAGATGGATATGATAGGAGCCATGTTCAAGAAGGCCCTGGAGGTCACTCCTGAGCTGAGGAAGGCACATGGCCTCCTTTCAATATTGATAGGAGCAATTGCTGAAATACACAAATAAACCTGCATTCTGCAAACTTGAGCACATTAATGTTCCCTCAAAGGAGAACATGGTCACCACTGTACATTTCATGACTGGTTTCCAGCTATCAATAAATCATGGATCATGGCTGGGTAGGTGGAAGAAACTCCTTTAAAAAAGCCCAGGTGCCCAGGTTTTTGTCAGAGGCTGTTCTTGCTGCCAACACACTTACCTTCATCTTCCCTGCAGCATCCAAAAAGGTCAGCCCTTGTGCTGGCCTGTGGGGGTGCAGATCTGCGTTGTCTATCTGCAGAGATGGCAACTTTAAGACTGATGGTTCTGGGTGTCACTGCTAAGACTGAAGCTCACTTTAGGGAGGTGATATCCCCCTGTACTGATGAGGATGCATCATGAATTCAGTGTTCAATTTTGGACTCTTAGCTACAAGAAAGACATGGAGGCCCTGGAGCATGTCCAGAGAAAGGCAACAGAGCTGTGAGGGGTCTGAAGCACAAGTCTGATGGGGAGCAGCGGAGGGAAGTGGGATTGTTCAGACTGAGGAAGTCAAGGCTCAGGGGAGACCTTGTCATTCTCTGTAATGACCTGAAAGGAGGTTGTAGCAAGTTGGGGTTCAGCTTCTTCTCCCAGGGAACAGTGAATGGATGAGAGCGAATGGCTTCAAGTTGTGCCAGAGGAATTTCAGGTTGGATATTAGGAAAAATTTCTTCTCAGATAGAATGGTAATGCACTGGCACAGGCTGCCCAGGGAGGTGGTGGTGTCACCATCCCTGGAAGTGTTCAAGAGCCATGTGGATGTGACACTGAGGGACATGGTCAGTGGACATGGTGGGGAGATGGTTGGACTAGATGATCTTTAAGATTTTCATGTGCTCTTTAGCATAATTATCAGGGGCATCAACAGTGGGATTGAGTGGACCCTCAGCAAATTTGCAGATGACACCAAGCTGTGTGGAGCAGTCAGTAACGTCGAGGGGATGAAATGCCATTCGGAGACACTTCAGACGCCTCTTGTGAGAGATGTTTAGACACTTAATGTTTAAATTGTATTTACTGTGGCTTTGACACAAGGTAGATGTCTGGTGCATCTTTCCCTCCTAACTGCTTCTCAGCTTAGAGCCTGCTTCCAGCATATCCATCTGCCCCACAAACCTCTCCTTCTGCAGACTCAGAGGAATTAGAAATTCCCATTGACACCTGCCTGGTAGCACACAAAATAGTCCTCTGGCCACAAGCCTTTGCCTGCCTTTGAGGCACTCAGCTCCCTGTCAGAGGAGCACAGCATAAGTTCAATCTACTTTTTTATATCATTTCATTAATTCTTTAGGGGATAAAACCACCTCAGTGGGCAGGCAAAGGCCCAGCACTAGTGCACTGCTTCATCTTTTCTATGCTTAACTGTCCTTACAGTAGAAATTTTCCTGCTCAGGTAACAGGATTAAAAATATCAGTATCCATGCACTAAGAATTAAGAAAATATGGTTTTGAGATTCCGTGCAGCTGGGTTTTCTTTTGAAATGGCCGTACAAACACGCAAACAATCAGCAGATAGAGACCGAAACTTTCACAGTAGTAAATGCAAAAGTGGACTTGGCACTTTTTCTTAAAATAAAATATTATGTATGCAGTGAAATTTATTCATAGGCAAAGGTGTTATCATAACAAACATGAATTTTTGAACCAGCCAGTTATCTAGAATCATAATTCTGCCTTTCCTCATTAACAGACTTCGGCAAATCTGTGATGTGGCCATCAGTATTAAGAAGTGTTGCGTACAGTGGCTTCTTTGTGAATGGATGTGCTTTCTCTGAGAACTGGACCACTGGTAATTAATTATCTCAGTGTCTTTGATCTATTTACTCTGTGCATATTTCATCTGTTTTGGTTTGTTACTTGCGTTACAATGATCTCACATTAAGAAGCGATTCCTTCAGTTGGGAAATATGCTTTTCCCTTTCCCATGGGAGCATACCAGTACTCCTCAGAGTTGACAGATCCATTTTTTACTTCTGTAAGCATGACTGCACTCATTTCAGGAATCTGCCCATATACAGCTGAGGAATGCTGCTTGCTCTTAGGAAGCCTCTGTGTGCATTTATAGCAAACTGTAGCCTCCCATTGGACTGTGAAGCTATTTGGCTGCTCTCTTACTTTAAGTCTCAATTTTAAAGGTAAAATGGCAAGAGATGACAAAGAGTCACTACCATTAATGATTCCTTCTTCCTCAGCAAAAGCAAAATCTGCTCTTTCTAGTTGCTTTTAGTAATTACATTTATTTAACATGAGCAATAATTACAACAAAACTCATATTTTTATTAATTAATTAATATTAATACATATTTGACTGACCTCAGATTTTCCCAAAACAATTTTATTACTACATACTGTGTCCTTGAGCTCAAAATAAATGAGCTTTTTTTTCACCATAACAGACAATAGAACAGTACTGATAGCGTGAAGTCAGATACTCCATTCCTTCTATCTCCTTCCCTCCCCCCCAAAAAAACTTGAAATCCATGTGGGATGTTTGTCAGAGTTTGTGTATCAGAAGAGGCTGTGACATTTTTTATTTCTTCCTCCTACAGGCTGTTATTTCTGCGCGTCTCGTGATCTTTCTTTAACAATTTATGTTATTGTAATATGTGTAGAAGTACTCGTAAGGAGGGAGTACCAACTGCTTGCCCATTCCTTTGTTTCTGTTCTTGAAAATTAACACTGAAGAAGACACAGAGAAAAAATACAGAGATCTCCTTTTGTGGATCTTCCTGCAGGAGAGACCAAGACTTATTATATTCACCTTCTGCAGTGATACTGGGATGTAAACAACATTTGCTCTCTCTTCAGTTTTTATTGAATAAACAGCAGTCCTTAAGCTGTGTCATGAAGCAAATGTATGTGCTTGAGCTAGGAAAAGCATGAAATGTACCCTGTATTTGATAATAAGCATAGAGAAAGGATGTTTTCGCCTCTGAATGTTTTGGGCTCTGGTTGAGCCACTGTGATGCCCAAGCAGAGGAAACAGGAAGATGTGGTGCCACAGCAGTTCTCCTGGTTCTCACAGCCAGATTTGGGGTTGTCCTCACTGCCCCACCAGTCCCTCAGCAGCACCCTGGAAGGAGTGGCCTCCACAGCACTCATTCTCCCTGCCTCTGGACCTTCCTTTTGTGCCAGGGAATGGGGAAGCACAGCAACCAGGAGCCGAAGCACATTACGTATTGGACTGCAAAGCTGCCAGCAAACGACGCTGTGGGAAGTATTCTGCATCCATTTATCAGAGGCTTATACTTAGGGGAGCTAAGCGCCTTGCCCAGCACCTCAGGAAGACAAGTTTGCCCTCACAGAGGATGAGATTTTCTCTTCCAGAGCCCAGCAATCAGTCTAGCAGCAGGCAGCCTTTCAAAGCCCTGCACCAGGCTGAGTTTTTCTTTTCCGACATTGGAGATTATGTGCACTGGGAAAAACTCAGCAGGAACAAGCAGGCTGGTAGTTGCCAGGGAACACTGAAAGCTCCCGTGCA
>VXAB01003459.1:20962-33735 GCA_013399175.1 Odontophorus gujanensis | reverse complement strand
TATATATATTAATATTATATAATGTGTTCTGTATTTAAGTATTAAAACAAAATTTCTTGTAACTTCTCAAAATGTGTAAATAATCCTTTTGTTCTTGTAGATATAGTCTTTCTTAGCTGGAGTGACTTAGCACCTATTTACATCAAAGGGATAACTTCTGTTCATTTAAAAGGTAGTGTAAACAAACCTTCAAGGATGTATAATAAAAACTTCTGAATTTTAGAAGGTCATTTAGTTTGCTTTAAAAGTATTCAAATTACCAACTGCTTTTTATCTTCAGCAATTTCCAGCATTTGAAGTAACTCGAACAGTTATTGTTTGTACATATTTATGCATTGATTTTCTAGCTAATATTAATAACGTCAGAGTATACTAGTTATCAGTGCAAAGCCTGACATTTGTGCAAAACATACATTTATCCCTGTAAAGCTGTTCATACTGTGACTGCTCTACAGAGCTCTGCTGTGCACAGCTGAAAGCTGAAAATATGTCTTGGTCAGTTATTTATTTGTATGCGATGAGTGAGAGTTTACATCTGATACCAAGATTTCCAGGTACAGATTTACATTATTCCAGAATCTTTTTCCTCTTAAGAAAAAAAGAGTGTTTGGTTCTGTCCTTGTGCTCTGAAAAAGGAAAGGGGAGCACTTCCTCTGTTCCCTGAAAATCACTGTTCTCACAGAGAAGAACCCATTTAGAATCTTTCTTCCAAGTCTGTCCATGGAAGAAAGGAGAATGAGAATGAGAACCGAGCAGCATGCCTTCCAGAAGCATTTTTTAAGAACAATTAAAATAGGATTAGCTCCTCTGGGGAGCTCCTGGAGGAGCACTACTGTAGATACTTGAATTGCAGAGTGGGCTGAAATAGAAGTGCAGTGAAGAAAACATTGTACACTACCTCCACTAATGTCTTTAAAGCTGCTTTTCATGTTCCTTATCAAGTGATAAAGGAAAACCTAACTAGCACATAGAAAGAAGAGCTCTTACAGTCCTACCCTTGGCTACCTCAGTCCCATTTCTGTAAAGAAAATAATGCGTTTTGAATCCCTCTGAGTTGGCACATTCCCTTTCTTGGCCAAGATGAAACAGACTATCTTGGTATCCTGTTTGTGCTTCGCAGTCAGAAGATGAAGGAACTTCACAGCAAGAGAGAAATTCTACCTGGTTCTGACAAGGCAACGCTATGTGTACATTATGAGGCTGCTGGAGTAAGGTAAATCATTTCCTGAGTACCAAGAGAGTATTAAATTAATTTATTTTACTTCTGTGATCCTTTATAAGCCTAGGATGATATTAATAATTATCCACATTTACTGACCCTTTTTTTATTTAGCAGTTAGCAGCCCTTGAGAGCTAAAAATTATCCTAGCTGTAATAAAGGCAAGGCATTTATGAGTTTAGTGCTAGCTCTTGGATTTTCAGATCCCTTGGGAATTCAATAGTGTGTTCAAATTCTGCAAAACTTTTTTTTCCTCCAGGCAGATCCATTGTTGTCACAGGTACTTTTATAGATTGTACTAATAATATTCATATTTTGAGGTAAACAGGTATATTCCTCAATGAATTGCAGTCTTCTATAGACAGGTTGTCCTGCACAGCCATGTACACTACGCTCTCATTTTACCATTCAGAGCTAAAAACTTATTTTCCTTAAGTCTTGTCTCCACCTGCTTGTTCAGAGGAGACTACTAGCCCATAACACTTGAGCAGAAAGGTTGATTGTTAAGCCCAGTCAGTCCATGACAAAGAATTAGATTTACAGTTTTCCCATCTTTTTCTTTCAGTCTTCATTCTGTTTCTTCTCCACATTCTTCTTATAGTACATATCATATTTTTTCAACATGGATATGCAGAACTGATCAAACAAATCTCCTCTAGTACATCCTATCCTATCTTGACTACAAAAAGTGAATCATAAAGTAGCATGTTTCAGGACAGATATGAAAAAAGAGAAGCAGCAGTTAAATTTGCATAGCACAAGCTTTACTTCAGTGAATATATAAATGGAAAAGATGGTAATTCATTTTGTATTCACACAGTTCACATGATAATGTATATGCCCTGCAAGACTGGTCTCTCTTTTCCCTTAAGCTGTTGAGCTTGTGGTGAGACAGGCTGTGACAACATAAGCAAAATAGACAATTGCATGAACAGCTGCATCAGTGCAGAATAATTAGTAGATTTACATAGAATTGCCTTTATTTTGTTAAGAAACAGAACTAGCTGATATTTCATTGTCACAGCTAGTTTCTAACTCAGTCTCCAAAGACCAAAGACATGAACCTAAACTGTCAGACAAATCAGTGAGCTTCTCTGCATCCTTTGCACAAATCCTGGCTACCAGCTTGTGCTTAGGCTTGCAGAACATGCAAAAACATCACCTTATCAGGTTTCTGCCACTGAGCCACATGCTGCCTAGAACTGCACATCACCTACATCCCAATCCAACATTCAAGAATGCAGAATTAAAGTTTCTGTTCCAAAAATAAGCTTTGTAAAAACCAATCTACTGCTTAGAGAGCTGGCACTGAAAGCCATGGGCTCCTGAGTTATAAGGATACTGGTTAGATTATTTTCCATCCTTTTCAGATCAGAATTATAAGAGATACAAACAGAAAGGATGGTTGTTTATTACTGCATCCAGCAAACATAGCTAGTACGTGATGATAAATGCAAAACCAAAAAGGAATGAAGGAAAAAGGATTATAAAAGAAATTCAAAGTGATAATGATGGATATATTAGCAGATATTTGAACTTGGAAGCATTCAATAAATAATCCAGAGGCAAACTGTTGTCTGCAGTTTACCAAAAATGTTAATTTGCTAGCACTTGCTATTTAATTTTAATGAACATGAGTTTCCAGTCTTCAAAAAGGCTAAGAAAGAGGATCCAGGAAACTACAGGCCAGTCAGCCTCACTCCATCCCTGGAAAGGCCGTCTCCAAGCAATTGGAAGAGAAGAAGGTTATCAGGAGTAGCCAACCTGGTAGCCTTCTATGATCACTGACTGGATAGATGGGGAGAGAGCAGTGGACGTCGTGTACCTTGACTTCAGCAAGGCATTTGACACCATCTGCCACAACATCCATACCTTATGAAACTTAGAAAATGTGGGATAGATGAATGGACAGTGAGGTGGGTTGAGAACTGGCTGACTGGAAGAGCTCAGTGGGTTGTCATCAGTGCAGAGTATGGTTAGAGGCATGTAACTACTGGTATTCCCCAGGGGTCCCTGCTGGATCTGGTCTTGTTCAGCATATTCATCAGTGACATGGATGAAGGGAGAGAGTCCACCCTTGCAAGTTTGCTGGTGATATAAGGCTGGGAGGAATGGTTGACAGACGAGAAGACATAGATCTGTTGGAGCACATCTAGAGGAGGGCCACAGAAATGATCCAAGGAATGCAACATCTTTCCTATGAGAACAGGCTGAGAGAGCTGGGGCTGTTCAGCCTGGAGAAGAGAAGGCTGTGAGGTGACCTGACAGCAGCCTTTCAGTGTCTAAAGGAGAGCTATAGAAAAGAAGGGGACAGACTCTTTAGCAGGGTCTCTGGCGACAGAACAAAGGAAATGGCTTCGAGCTCAGGGAGGGTAGATTTAGATTAGATATGAGAAAAAAATATTTTATAGTGAGGGTAGTGATGCACTGGAACAGGTTCCAAGTGATGTGGTTGATGCACTGTCCCTGGAGACTTTCAAGGCAAGGCTGGATCAGGGTCTGGGCAACCTGATCTAGCTGTGGTAGTCCCTGTTCACTGGAGATGAGTTGGACCAGATGGCCCTCAGAGGTCCCTTCCAACTCAAAGGATTCTGTGTCCTATACAAAGCTGAGAGGAGTGGCTTACACAATGGAAGGCTGTGCTGCCATTCAATAAGTCCTGGACAGACTGGAGAGTTGGACAGGGAGGAACCTGATGAGATTTAACTAGAGCAAATGTGTAGTCTTGCACCTGGGAGAAATAATCACATGCATCAGTACAGGTTAGGAGATGACCTGCTGGAGAGGAGTTCTGCAAAGAAGGACCTGGGTGTTCTCATTGACAACAGGTCAGCCATGAGCTAGCCAGGTGTCCTTGTGACCAAGAATGTNATGAAGGGAGAGAGTCCACCCTTGCAAGTTTGCTGGTGATATAAGGCTGGGAGGAATGGTTGACAGACGAGAAGACATAGATCTGTTGGAGCACATCTAGAGGAGGGCCACAGAAATGATCCAAGGAATGCAACATCTTTCCTATGAGAACAGGCTGAGAGAGCTGGGGCTGTTCAGCCTGGAGAAGAGAAGGCTGTGAGGTGACCTGACAGCAGCCTTTCAGTGTCTAAAGGAGAGCTATAGAAAAGAAGGGGACAGACTCTTTAGCAGGGTCTCTGGCGACAGAACAAAGGAAATGGCTTCGAGCTCAGGGAGGGTAGATTTAGATTAGATATGAGAAAAAAATATTTTATAGTGAGGGTAGTGATGCACTGGAACAGGTTCCAAGTGATGTGGTTGATGCACTGTCCCTGGAGACTTTCAAGGCAAGGCTGGATCAGGGTCTGGGCAACCTGATCTAGCTGTGGTAGTCCCTGTTCACTGGAGATGAGTTGGACCAGATGGCCCTCAGAGGTCCCTTCCAACTCAAAGGATTCTGTGTCCTATACAAAGCTGAGAGGAGTGGCTTACACAATGGAAGGCTGTGCTGCCATTCAATAAGTCCTGGACAGACTGGAGAGTTGGACAGGGAGGAACCTGATGAGATTTAACTAGAGCAAATGTGTAGTCTTGCACCTGGGAGAAATAATCACATGCATCAGTACAGGTTAGGAGATGACCTGCTGGAGAGGAGTTCTGCAAAGAAGGACCTGGGTGTTCTCATTGACAACAGGTCAGCCATGAGCTAGCCAGGTGTCCTTGTGACCAAGAATGTCAATGGTATCTTGGGGTGCATTAAAAAGAGTGCAGCCTGCAGGTTGAGGAAGGTGACCCTCTACCTCTACTTTGACCTGCTGAGGCCACACCTGGAGTATTGTGTCCAGTTCTGGGGTCTCCAGTCCAAAAAAGACAGGATCTCCTAGAAGAAGTCCAGCAGAGAGCCACAAAGATGATAAAGAGCCTGGAGTAAACCTGTGGTATTTGAGTAAACATTTCTTGTGATTTGTATACCCCCTGCTAATTTGAAATCCAGAGGAAATAAATCAGAGAAAATCCAGGAGCAGTTATGCTGTTTAAAACAGTATATGCTTACTTAGGTAAATATAGCAAGGCAGGATGGACATGAAGAAGTGGCTCTGTAAGGTGCAGAATCACATCTACAGAAGACAAAGAAAAAGAGAAGCTATACTCTTTTCCATCTTGATTCTCTACAATATGAACATATTCATATGTTCATATGAATATGAACAAAACATATAACAACATATGAACATAAAACATTACAGAAATGTCTTCTGATCAAACGCTGAACTCAAAGATCCCACATTCTTTTTTCACTTGTCACATTACAAAACCAGCCATGTTTAAATCCAGCACCCAGATCTGTTCTTGAGCACCTGGAGATCTATAGATTGATTGACTAGTAATTACCAACAGTGCAAATACTATTGCTCAGTGATTTTGTAGTGCAGAACTGTAACTCATTTAAATGTCCTAAGTACAGTGCATACTTCTCATCATGCTTTATTTGCTCTAAAACACAAGGAGTCTTGCTTCGTCAGCACTGCAGGGTGCATAGCAGAAACTCTCCTATCACCTCTTTAACTCCAGTATGGATTTAAAATCATATCATCACACAACAGAAAAGGCCATAGACCCAGAAAAGTTAACAATTGCTGATCATCAAATACAATCACTTCTAATGCTAGTGATCTGTAAGTGCCTCTGTCATGTGAACCAAAGGAGCCACTGCCCAAACTGTTGCCAGTCACAAGACAAAACATGAAGAAACAGAAGTCTAGTGCTGTCTTTATATTTCCATCCAACTTACTACCTATTTGCTAACTCTTTTTAGACACATGGGAAAGCCACTGAACTCAGATCAGAAGAATATTTTTTGCACATAAATTCATAAGACTTAAAAGTCAAGTCTTATACAAAAATCATTTCTTTGAACATGATGTTCTTTACTTACTTTAGGTTAGTATAAAAGCCTGGAACTGAGTCCTGTTGATTGTGGCAGCTACTTTTGATCACTATTGCTTAAACTGCAATGACACTTTCTCTAGTTCCAACTCCAAGGACACAAACTTGCTTCTTGCTTTGGAATGACAGGTTCTGCATGAAAAAAAAACACTGCGTCAGTGCCAGGTTTGCTTAGTACAGAGTGTTAATGAACTACCTTTGTGCCTCAAGGAAATATGAACAACCAGATATTGATGATCACAAACAGAACAAGAACTGGTAATACCAAGTTGGTCTTTTGTGTTATCTGTGCATTCCAACATCCACACTGTATTTCAGCACGGATAGCTTGAAAGGCACAAATCAAGTCCAAAGGTGGGCTATGAAGATGGAGAAGGGTCTGGAGGACAAGAGGCATAAGCAGCAGCTGCAGCCCCTGGGTTTGCTGAGTGCACAGCAGAGGAGCTGAGGGGAGGTCTCACTGGGGGTCAGGGAAAAGCCATGCCCCATAGGGTGGTGGGCATGGCACAGATCTCCAGGGCTGGGCACTGCTCTCACACACAGCATTTAGGTTTGGGCAGTGCTGCGTGGACTCAGGGGTTGGACCCCCTGGTCCCTTCCAACTGGATCCTATTCTATGATTTTAACGAGGCACCTCCATTTCCTCTGTTTCCCAAAGTGAAAGGAAATGTAAGCCTAAAGTTTTAACACGAACCGATAAACACAACTATTTAATGCACACATTGCTTTTCATTATTTTGTGGAATAATGCCTTTATTTGAATTAAAAACTGAAAAAAAATCAAGAAACAAGGAACCTTTAAGGTATTAGCTATTTAACAGGAGACTTATTCAAGCTCACTGCTGTAAGCATATACGAAGAAGGAAATTCCCACATGTGATGTTTTGGAAATTATGAGATTGCTGAATTAGCGTAATGATTCAAAGCTGATGGTTTTAAAAACAACACTGAAACAGAACAATCTACAGACTAACAAAGACTCATGGGGATGTGTGTTGCTTTATATATTTCTATTATTTAAAGGAATTGGAAATAGAAGAACAGGTTGAACACGACTTGAAAGCAATCATTTACAACTTCTGATTTAACACCATAAGATAGAAAAGATTCCTCTCCTTTTCTATCTTCCCCTCCAATAATTTATTTCAAGCAGAATATTCACTGCAAATGACATTTCTCCATTGCTGTAACTATTTTCTCACATAAATACATGTTTGTGTCACTGAGGAAAATAAAATAACATGCGACGGCTGCTCCAGAAGTCATAACTCCTACGTTATGATGTTGGCACTCAATATCAGAGATGGATGTTGGTGGCATAGCAGTAGAGGTTGAATCTTCCTACTAGGGGTTGAACTTTCCCATGCAGTATCTACAATGTACTGATGATAACTATCTCATGCAGGTGGTAGAGGAGCTGATGAGGAGGAGTGTGCTATTTGACCTTGTTCTTATTAACAAGGATGGGCTAGTTGGCCACAAAAAGGCTGAGAGCAGCTTGGGATTTTCTGCAGAGATCATGAGATGGTGGCATTCCTGTGTGGAAGAAAAGCAATAAGTAGGATTGTCACCCTGAACTTCAGAAGGGCCAACTTTGACCTCTTCTAAGTCTTATATTTGAATATCCCATGAGCTAGAGAGTTAGATGATAAGGGGGCCCAAGTGAGCTGGTTGGTATTTAAACACCTCTTCTTCTGAGTTCAAGATCAATGCATCCCTAAGAGTAAGAAGTCAGAGAAAGGTGGCAAGAGGCTTGCTTGAATGAGTAAGGAACTCATAGATAAACTAAAAGACAAGAAAAAGGTCCATGAAATGTGGAAAATGGGTCTGTCCACCTGGGAAGAATATAGGAATGTTTTCAGGACCTATAGAGATGCCACAAGGAAGGGAAAGGCCCTCTTGAAATTAAACTTTGCAAAAGAGGTTAAGGATAACAACAAAAGTGTGAGAGAGAGTCTGGGTAAAGGAAGACTTCACATTGGTCAACGAGGATCTGGTCATAGAGCATCTAGCCAAAATCAGTGCACACAAATCCATGTACCTAAATGGGATGCACCATGTGTGGTGAGAACTGGCAGAGGTGATTGCTGAACTGCACTCTATCATCTTTGGAAAGTCTTGGTGAACAGATGTGCCTGAAGACTGCAGGGGATGGGAGAAAGACGGGAAGCTTCACACAGTAGCAGCAAGCAGGCCCCAGGGGGTTCTTTCCTAAGGGAATTCCTCTGCCAGTTTTTATCTTATATGCAAGTTCTTCTCCCAAGGTTTCTTTCCTCTGGGAGTTCTTCTCCTCCAAAGTCCTTAGTTTAGTGGGGGCCTGTTATCCCCCGCTTTTCAGTTTCTTTTTTTCTTCTTTTTCCCTCTGTTAGCGTGACACATCTGATGCGACAGATACACCAGCGGGGAGCAGTGCCTTCATTGCCATGCACAAGCATTACCACTTTTTGCAGTGGTCAGCTCCTTCAAGTTGCACCCAAAAAAGGCTGCTGGCCCCACTTCTGCTTATCTTCACAGTCATAAGCAGAAATGTTATGGCATGGTGACATCCATCTCTTGCTCTCCTCAATAACTCACAGCAGTCAGTTGAGTCTTATTGCCAAAAATGCCTCAGAAAATGAGCTTTGAGGAAAAAAAAAAAAAAAAGAAAACTGCCTTTCACACCTCTTCAAGCAATTGGAAGAAGGTTATCAGAAGCAGTCAACATTTTCCCCTTGAAATGGGGGAAATCATGCTTAACCAACCTGGTAGCCTCCTATGATGCCATCACTGACTGGTTAGGTGGGGAGAGAGCAGTGGATGCTGTGTACCTTGACTTCAGCAAGGCATTTGACACCATTTGTCACGACATCCAGGTTGGGCGTGCACCAGTTAGGTATCCTTGTGACCAAGAACATTGGTGGTATCTTGGGGTGCACTAAACAGAGCATGGTCAGCAGGTTAAGGAAGGTGATCCTCCACTTCTATTTTGCCCTACTGAGGCCACATCTAGAGTACTGTGTCCACTTCTTAGGTCCCCAGTTCAAAAAAGGTGGATTCCCTAGAAAGAGTCCAAAAGAGAGCCACGAAGATGAGAAAGTGCCTGGAGTACCTGTGTATGAGGAAAGACGGGGTGACCTGGGACTGTTCAGCTTGATTAAAAGAAGACTGAGGAGGAAACTGATTAACGTTTACAAATACCTAAATGCTAGTGGGAGGCAAAGGAATGAGGCCAGGCTGTCAGTGGTGTGTAGTTATAGGACAAGGAGTAATGGTCTAAAATTTGAACATGATCTCTAGAGATCTCTTCCAAAACCTGCAATTCTGTCATTCTCTGAATGTTCCATTACATGTTGTGGTCATGTGACAGATGGCAGCAGAGGGGCAGCCTGGCACAATTGTGTCTGACATGAACATGCATATGAAGCAAAGGTGTGGATCTGAATTCCTCTATGTGGAAAAAAAATTGCACATGTTGACATTCACTGACACTTGCTGAGCACTTATGGAGGTCATCCAGTCAGTCTGAGCATAGTGAGGCAGTGGGTGGTGAGTTTCAGCAGTGGCAACAGTAGCAGTCAAGACAAGCCATAGGGACTGTTTAGGCAGCATAGAATTATTAAGGTTGAAAAAGATCACTAAGATCTTCTAGTTCAGCCATCAAATGCAAGCCAAGCAGAGGATGGTTTCAATCCATCTACCTCTGGTTTATGGGCCCAGTATGCTTGCACTGTGCCACTCTACTATGCAGGTTCTTATTCAGTGCTGAAAATGCATAGCTAGTGGTGGTGACCATAATGAACAATAACATCTTGTAGCTGAGAATTTGCTCTATCAGATAGTGTCATTATGCTCTTTACTGTAGCTTCCATGGAGGTAAATAGGTGGCATTACTTTCAAAGTGACCTATGTATATTTCCTCTTCTTTTTTTAGAGGGAGAGAGTGTGAGGAGGCTTTCCACATAAAAGCTAAAGCTCCATTCTTTATCATTTCCTTATCATGTTTACCAGAGTGTATGACAAATTCAAAGTTCTGGTTCATTTGGGTTCTTCACTCCAAGCAATAGAAGATGAACTTCCTGAAACATGCTTGGAGGTCTACTTAAGAACTGCTTCAGTTATAGAAAGTTGCAGGTAAGCAACTTTTCTTTAAGGTAAGAGCTTTAAAGGATGAGACAACTGCTGTTTATGCTCTTAGTATGCTGTTAATACATTCGGTGTCATTGAAAGATGTCCTTACCAAATTTGATATAAGAATTGCAATATAGTAAAATAGGTTTTGATACTGAGGCTTTAAATAATTGTTTTTTTTCCTTCTTCTAGTCAATAGAAATATGTACTAAGCTAAATGTGCCAATGCAGGATAAACTAGTTTAACTCCAGCAGTATTGCAGCTCTGCATTCAGTTTGTGCCTCCAGACAAAACAGAAGCCTCTTTTCCTGAAGTTCTGTGGATAGTAAAGTTTGAATCTGTCTGCCAGTTTCCAAGTGATTTTATCTTCTAGGTTTCCATTTCAGAAGCACTACAGCAACACAGAAACAAGACTCACTCTCTAGGAAGATGCTACAGCATTGCAAATAGTGCTGGCTACAGATGGCTCAGGCTTCAAGTGGAGTACTCATTTTATATTTCATAGCCTCATCACAGAATGGCCTGGGTTGAAAAGGACCTCAAAGATCATCTAGTTTTAACCCCACTGCCATGGGCAGGGTTGCCAACCATTAGACCAGGCTGCCCAGAGCCACATCCTGCCTTGCCTTGCATGCCTCCAGGGATGGGGCATCCACAACTTCTATGGGCAATCTGCTCTAGTGCGTCACCACACTGAGTGAAAAGCTTCCTCCTAACATCTAACCTAAATCTCCCATCTTAGGTTAAATGCACCCCCTCTTGTCCTACCACTATCAGCTCATGTAAACAGTTGCTCTCCCTCCTGTTTAGGGGAAATGACTATCCTATTTTAGTAGAGTGTTTAGAGAACTCATTATTATTCTGAGGTCAGAGAAAGTATTGTATTTTATGTTGTCCACAAGTGCAGAGGGCATTGGCTGTGGTCAGATGACTTTTGGAAAGCTACATAGCCCTGGGAAATTGAGGAAATGGACCAAGTGCAAACAGTAGGACAGGCTGAAGGCAGATTTCAGAAAGGCCGAATTACTAAACTGAAGAAAACACAAAACAAACAGCAAAATAATAAATGTCATATCAGCAAACAAAGCTGGAAATTTCTTCAGATGCACTAATTCCAGGAGTACTGTAACCAGTCCTAGGCACAACAACTAGAAAAAATGCATTGAAACTATCAAAAGAGCTTGAAACAAGGTAAACACTGGGTAAGGCTGGGGGGAGAAGGAGAGCGGGGGGACCCCTTGCTTGAGTGGGGATCTGCTCGAGTGAGTTCTTTGCTCATAAAAATCCCATAGGAGAGCTTTGTGTTACCTACAGTAAATCTGTCACCCTTCATAGGCAGCCTGATTTATAGACCAGCTCCCCAGTCAATATAAACAGGTACTGTTCTTTGCGTCTGCAGGCTGCAGCTTTCCACCACAAGGAGACCCATTCTCTACCAGCATCTTCAGGAAACAGCTATGTTTTGTGTTGTCACTGTAAAGTAACATTCACATGCATGAATGGAGGAATGCACAGCGCTGGGAAATAGCGATGGAAAAAATGAAAATACTGAGTTTTTGTATGTGCATGCACATGGGTAGAGAGACATGTATGGTCCAACCTGCCACTGCTTCAGACCAAAGATGGAAAAAATCAGCTCTTTCTTGCTAAAGATTCCAAGTTTCAGCTTCCCCTAATCCCATGTGCCCTCTTGCCACTGTTAGATTAAATTGGAGATGAAAAGGATTGCAGGTCTTCTGTAATGATGATGAGGAAATGATTACGTTTCACAGTTAGGAACAGAGAAAAGCATCATATTCCATCAGATGATGGATTCTGTTGTGCTGGAAACAATTCATACACTTAGGGCAATTCTCTGCAACTGCTTTTGTTTTTGTTTTTGTTACTGTTGTTTTCATTGTTGATTAGAATAAGATTCAGAGCAAGACTAGGCAACATGGAAAATAATTTATATTCATAATAAAATTTTAATATCCTAATATAAATTTGACACTGTATTTGTACTGACTTTGCCCCTTGTTTTAATTATTATTTGAGGTGTCTTCTCTGCTTGCAGAATTTTTCCCAGGCAAAACAGTTTGTGGATCTCAGTATTCAGTCAACAACAGATTCATATGTCAGTATTTCCTAGGAACTAGCTCAGAAGCACTGCAACTGTATGGAAATAATAATATGTATTTGGCTGAGAAATCTGTACACAAATACATACACACTTAAATTTAAAACTATCTGATGTGACTGTAATCTGATCCTGTAGTCAGTTTTGTATTCCTCTATAAAAGGACAACAGTCTATGATCTCAGTTAAAATGAAATATGTGCCACTCCGGCCACAAAAGGGTGAAGTAAAGCTGGAGTGTTCTCCTTTACTCCATGAAATCCGCATGTTTGTTGCTTTATCAAAACCCTACCTTCTATTGTCAGAGACTTTTCGCGTCGCCGTGGCTTTTTCCCTGTAAACTTCCCAACTCAACACTGCCATCTCCTGGGAAACACTGTACGTTCATTGTCTTTTCACAAAAAAAAAAAAAAAAAAAAAAAAAAAAAAAAT
>VXAB01003459.1:8588-20935 GCA_013399175.1 Odontophorus gujanensis | reverse complement strand
AAAAAAAAAAAAAAGAAGAAAATTATTAAATAAATCTTTGAAGAGATTTCTAAGATTTCTAGCAATTAGCTGAAAAATACTGCCTTATATGGAAGCCAAAATCGTAAGATTCACTCACCTACCATGAAATTACAAAATGATAATACCAATTTTGTAAGCTTTTAAGCAATTCCCAGCACCATCAAAACATTTTGTTTTCAAAAGAGAATATTCTCTTACAAAACATTACATGTGAAATATTAAGCATACTAAACACACACATATATATGTGTGTATATACATATATATATATTTATAGATTATATAAACTGAATGAACTAAACCATCTGTTTTGACATTTATTGAATGTTTTTACACACACACAAAAGAATTGTTTTTCTGTGTTTTTGGTAAAACCTGCACACATTTCTACAAAATGTTTCTATTTTTCACAGGCTGCATTTTACTTTTCATCTCTTTTCCCAAAGCACTAAGTTCTATCATCCAGCTACAAAGCTGATGCTACACTCAGACTTGGATAAGTAATACATTAGGTGTGAATAAGAAACTCTGGCTCCTGCCCAGCTTCATTTCATTATTTCACAGTAGTACCAAAGGGACAACAACAGTCACAGGCAAGCCGTGACATAACTTCAAGCCATTTTGGAAATCATTTACAATTAAGAATGTACCTCAGCTCAGGCTGCTCTCACATGAACAAATGAGGTCACCTGCTGGGCTGTAGGGCCTGCTTCTACATGTCTGGACTGCTGGCTAAGAGAGGGAAATGCCCAAGGTATCTTTGCTCCAAAGGAAGATACCATGGCAATACTGAATCCGGAGGGAGAAAGGACAGAGGAATGTACCCTAAGCAAAAAAAACTGCTGTCTGATATATCAAGACAGTTTTCAGGGAAAGAGAGCTTAATCAGCTGAGTGAAGGTTCTTGCAGCAGGTGCTAACCAAGAGGCAGGTGTCTACAGAAGAGAACAGATGAGTTGGAAAGCTGTTATCGTATGTAATTTCACTTTATCTGGCTGTCACTTGATCTGGAATTTGGGAGAATGGGGATATTTGAAAGGTTTCATACTGCATATGAAAGTAAAACACTTTTTTGGAATTCAGTCAGACTTCTTAAATGGAAGAGAAGGGAAAGATGTTTTGTGCCAGGATCAAGTTAAAACTGTCCTATGTATGTTTAACAGAAGGAACAAGGAAAATAAATAAATACTGAAGAAAAGAAAGCAAACAGGAGCTAGTGTTTGATTCCCCAATCTGCTTTCATTCACACCATTCACAAGTGGCCCTTCCAGGAATGTGCTTCTTGTGTACAGCATCAGTTTTTAACAAACTGTCACTTTCTGCAAAAAAGAAAAATATATCTGCATCAACTTTTATTTGGGAAAGTCCAATTCCTCTGACTGTCAGAAAGAAGTAATGAAACTGAGATCAGATAATTTCTTTGCCTTTTGCAAATCCAAAATTCTCTCTGATCCTGAATGAAAACATAAGATTCAACATTAGAAAGGCAGAGACTTACAGAATCACAGAATTGAATGCACAAGTCCTCTCATAAGTCTTCTCATATTGACCATTAGGTCACCAGTAACAGTTGTGATTATGGCACAGCATATTGGACATAGCTGCCCAAAAGCCAAACAAATCAAATAATTAGTTCCAAGCATCAGCTTACAAAGCTGCAAGGCAGAAGCACGACTTGGGCAAATGACTTGCCCAAGGGCATGTGTTGGAGGGTGTTTCTCTGTCCTTTGCTGACTCCTGCTGGCATACACGGGTGGGACAGAACTTAGGAAGAACAGTAGAGTGAATAGTGCTAAATATGAGGCTTGCAGATCTCAAATTATGAAACGTTGGTTTAGCCCTATTAAAATATCTGCTTAGAATAACTCACACTGGAGCTTGTAGCATATTATGGAGAGGACTCATGAATATGCAATCATAAAACAGTTTCAGAACATGATCACCACCTCTGCAAATTACAGCAGCCACCATCTGTGATGTTCCCTGTCATTGTGACAGTGATGATAACTTTGCATAATGTCCTGTAGATATTATGCTTCGGTTGTTTACAGATAGAGAGGTATCTTACACTCTTACTAAAAGAGCAGGACACTGGAGGGAAGGAAAACATACGTCCTAATAACTCTTCCACCCAAGTTACTCATGCATGATTGCGAAGAGCTGCAGCAAAGAAAATCATCTTCTACAACTACGTGACATGATCAAGCATTTTGAACACTTGTGAGACACAAAAGTTTAGTCATTCTGGACTTCTGCAGTCAGCATCCAAATTTAGTCTGGAGGATTTTTCAGTCGCTCCTGGTCCTTCCTTCCCAAGCCGAGCAATGTATTTTTAAACAAACCACTATCATTTTAAACTAGTGAAAACAGGGGTTTTCCAATCAGTATAGAACCCTTGGTTTCCAAAGTGAACACTGCAGATGTGCTACACGCAATATGCGAGTTTATAAACAGATCTGTATATAACACTAAGCTTTACCTTTTCAGGATTCTATGTTCTAACACAAGACTTCCCCTTTACAGGGAACTGAAGAAAACTGTAGAGTCATCATAATGAATGATGTTTTAGCAGTCTTTGTTCAAGAACTATTTATAGGGCTCTCCTATGTTTTAATAGCAAACGTGTCTGTATGACCTCATCACTTACTCCGGCACAGAGGCTGGAGAATGTGAAGGCTAGATACCTCAGCTATCAAATAATGATCCAAGGATATATACACTTGCAAATTCTAATCAGAATGGACTTTCAGAGATCAGATTTTAGTTTCTATTAGCAAATAGAAAATAAATGAAAAAATATCTATATAGATAGATCCTTTTGTCATGCATTTGTTAGAACCACCTGTTTGTATGAAATCAGATTCTTGATAATGACTCTATACAGGGACTTCTAGGAATCAAATATGCTAACTTTAAAAATGTTAACTTCAGATAAAATATTAGGTATATTTCAGATAATATGTTTTGAATCAGGAGCTTTGTATATTATTCTAGTAATGATGTATTAAAGATACAGCATCTATAACTACAATGAGAAATGCACAAAATTTCTGACTAATATTTTTCATTTCAGGTATAGATTTGGACTCCAAATTTGACAACAGAACTGTTCACAGCCAATTAGAGCTTCATTATAATCTCGTGAATGATGTATTTGTTTACAACCTGGTGAAAGACATTCTGGAGCATTTCCCCTTAAAATTGGTTCCCTCTTGTGATTGTTTTCCATCAGTCCAGTTAAATTGCAATGGTAGTGTCAGGCAAGAAGTAAATCCAGAATGAAATACAAACTGACACAAGCTTATGGAAATCTTGGTGGACCATGAAAGAAAGCTGTCCACACAGAACAAGTCACTTCAGGATTTGTCATCCCTGCCATTCATTCCATGTGGTATCCACCTGCCTGATACTACTGAATCAGCTGCAGTTGTAAGGAAGCACACAACTATAGTTAATTGTGGACTTCAGAGCAGCAATTGCTCATGAGGTTCCTCTAAATTCATAGCAAGATGTTCATACCCATAAAAAAGATTCTGCTTTGTCAGAAGGTATCATGTTGGTGTTGCCAGCACCCAGGCTTGTTTCTCCTGGAATTTTCTGCACATGGTGTAGCAGAAAAACCTGACATCCATGTTGATGTTGTGGCCAGATGTTGGAGGTAGTGTGTGAGCAGAATGTAGCACAGGTGCACAGAAGCAAGCACTTAGCACTCCTTCCAACCTCTCTCAACCTGATACAAATGAAGCACGGAATTACAGAGTAACACTGCAGTGATTTAGAGGAATGCCACAACATCAATGTGATTACCATGGATGGCACGGTTCTACCTGGACACTTCAAGGGGAACTTTTAACATGGCACTGCTCTATCAGCTGGAATAATGTTTGCATGCTGTTTCTACAGAAGATGCCTCTTAATTTAATTTCAGATCCTCAGGTCGTTGGTTTTTGTTTTGCCAAATGTCATTTTCAGGAAGGCTTGCATTTTACTTCTAGAGATGTAGTACTTATAGGTTGGGAAAGGGAAATGAAAGGGGAGGGGGAACAGAAAGGGGAAGGGGAAGGGAAAAGAGAATAGGAAGGGAAAGGGAAGTGGAAAGGGAAAAGGAAAAGCGAAGGGAAAAGGACAAAGGATAAAAGGGAAAGGGAAAAGGAAAGGGAAAGAGTTAAGGGGAAGAGATATCACATATATAACAAGGAATTCTAGTGGCAATGACTAGATATTTGTTTAGTGTTTTTCCACTGGGCAAAAGCCACTAAGATTTTCTGAAATAATCAGATATGTGAATTAGAATATGAATTATTAAACATAAACATATGACATCACTTACAGTGCAAAAAAATGAAAATACTGTATCACTTTGAATAACCTCTTCCACAAACACAATTATTTTTCTGGACTGTTTGCTTCAGGCTTGTCTCCGGAATGTATGTTCATCAAGAAAATGCCTCTCTGTTACTTTTAGACATCAAACATCTACCCAAAGGGCTCCTAAGATATTTCTTAAAGAAATATCTACGACCCATCCTCAGCCTGGCAAATGATGATAGATGATACACTACAGACCAACATGTACTACAGCTGTAAGTACCCTAGCAAACAGGCCTGCCTGACATACAGATATTCCTCAAGATTTTCATTCTACTGTTAGCAATGCTCAGCCCTTGCTCAGGATGCATATGTATAATTATCATTACTATTATTATTTTCTTCTCTTCCTTTTCTGTCTTGGTAAAAATCTTTTATCTCTACCCATGAGTTCTACTTTGTATTTTTTTTTCCCCAATTCTCTCCCTTGTCCCACTGGGATAACAACTGTGTGGTGCTTATCTGCCTGCTGAGTTTAACCACAACAGTAGGAAAAATGATCCAGCCTTTTATTTATATCATTAATTATTATTGTTGTTGCTATATAATTTTGCAACAGGCTTAGGTACCACACAGGATAAAATCACAGGGAAAGCTCGAGATATACTGACTGTACCTTGAGGCAGTGATGTCCCTTGAAATCAGATACTTGCAGTCCCACGTTGTATCTGGCCATCTGTGAGTAGATTCTCTTCAGGAAAGCAACAAAGCAATGTTGCCCTTGCTGAAATGCATAACAGCAGACCTTGTTGCCTAAGGAGCTTCCATACTCAAAGGTGTGCTGTCACCTCCTTAATCCTGAATGGCAATAAAATCTCTGTGCATTGCAGATGTTGGACACCTGCAAACACATTTTCAGTAGAATCAAAAAATGACTCTCTCCAGGAGTCAGATACCAATCTGTAGTTCTCTGCGTCATCAGTGGCCTCAACACCATGTTTGCACACAACAATCAACAAGCATCAATCAGCTAGCAACAATCAACTGGCATGAGGGATCCATATTTGCCAAGCCAAGGCGTATGGGGCATAAATAGTAAGGACCTGGTAGTAGTGGGGGCTGAAGGATCTGTCCCATGCCAGACTGCATCAAGGCTTTTGACACTGTCTCCCATAACATCCCTGTAAGTAAGCTGAAGAAGCACTGATGAGTGGACTGGAAGATGGATTGAGAACTGCCTGACTGACAGAACTTGATGTGTTGTGATTAGCAGCACAGAGTCTAGCTGAAGGCCTGTATCTAGCAGTGCTCCTAATGGGTCAGCAACAGGGCAGCGTTGCTCAACATCTTCCTCAGTGACCTGGATGAAGGAACAGAATGCAACTTCAGCAAGTTTTCTTAGGATACCAACCGGACACACCAGAAGGCTGTGCTGCCATACAGCAAGTGCTGGGAAGGCTGGAGAGTTGGGGCAAGTGGAAATCTGTGAGGTTCCACGAGGGCAAGTGTAGAATGTTACACCTGGGGAGCAATAATCACATGCATGAGTACAAGTAAGGTGATATCCTGCTGGAAGGGTGCTCTGGGGATTTAAGGGGCCTGGTGGACAACAGTTTGTCCATGAGCCAGCAGTGTGTCCTTATGGACAAGAAGGCCAGTGGTGTCCTGGATGCATTAAAAGAGAATGGACAGCAAAGTGAGGGAGGTGATCCACCCCATCCACTCAGCTCTGGGGAGGCATCATGTGGAATACTGTGTCTAATTCTGGTTTCCCCAGCTCAAGAAAGACAGGGAGTTTCTAGAGAGTCCAGCAGAAGGCCACAGAGATGCTTAGGGGCCTGCAGCACCATCCATATGAGGAAAGGCTGAGAAACTCAGCACTGTTCAGCCTGAAGAATATGGGGGAATCTTATCAGTGTTTATAAACAGCAAACAGTTGGCAGCCAAGAGGATGGGCCAAGGCTTTTTTTCAGTGATGCCTAGAGACAGAACAAAGGGCAACAGGCACAAACTGGAATATTTTAAGTTCCATCTCAAATGAAGAAAGCCTTAATTACCTGGAGGGTGACAGAGCACTGGAAGTGGCTGGCCAGAGGAGTTGTGAAGCCTCCTGTTGGGATACTCAAAACCCCTCCTGGATGCTTTCCTGTGCAACCTGCTGTAGGGAATCTGCTTTAGCAGGGGGTTGGACTAGATCTCCAGAAGTCCCTTCCAGCCTCCACAGTTTTGTGCTTCTGTGACTGTTCCTTAAGCACTGTGTCCTGTGGGAAGGATCCATGCGGGAACAGAGAGACAGAGTGAGAAGGAAACAGCAACAGAGACAAGAATCATTACAGACTGACTGCAGCTGCCCCACCACCAACACTTGTGCTGTTCAGGAAGAAGCAAAAGCATCAGGGATGAAGCTGTGCCTGGAATGAGAAAGCAGGGGAACAAGTGAGTTTAGCCTTTTGTTTTTCACCATCCTACTCTATTTTTAACTCAAAGTAAATTAAATTAACCTTTCCTGAGCTGAGTTTGGCGACGACAGTGACCACAAGTGATCTCCATGTCCATCTCTACCCAGCAGTTTTCTATCCTACTCTCTCCCTGTGTTCTGTCAAGGGCAGGATGTGAGAGTGGCTGTATGGGCAGCTGGAAGCCAACCACAGCCAAACCCACCACACAGAAAGGCAGTTTTACAGAAGGTAGCTTCCTAGATGGGCACAGAGAACACACGCTGTGCCCAGACACAGAGACCCCAACCCCGCCCAAGCCCATGTCTTGTACAGCATACAGCACAACATCCAGGGGGGCGAGTTGGGGACAGGTTGAAAGCAGTAAGCTCAGGAGGAGCTGCCACCATTGCACAGCAACAGGATGGGAGGTGGCAAACACAGAAACATAAGAAGGACACATGGAGAAAAAAAAAAAATCCCATGGGAGCAGTCTGACATTAGAAGAGGTAGCACAGAGAAACTGCTGAACATTCAAAACCAGACAGATCCCAAAGAATCCTATCAAAAGTGTTCCTGCTTTCAGTGAGTTTGTTATGGTTTTATGATTTTTGTTGTATTATTGATATTGCACATCATAACATCATGTGGTGTATTGGGAGTTAAAGACAGGTACACCCAGAACTATTGATGATCCACAGAGCTGGAGCATTAACTCTTTAACTCCCAATACACCACATGATGTTATGATGTGCAATATCAATAATACAACAAAAATCATAAAACCATAACAGAGTTGGAACCTGATAACCTTCCAGCCTGGAGTATCCGATAGCACAAATGGATTTACACTCATTTTTTAAACAAAAAACTCTTATTGCTTTATTAAGATTTTGACATAACAACTCATGTTACCGGAAGTGCTGTTCAATATGTACGTAGAAATAGCGTACTGCTTTTCTGCAAAGAACATAACACAGATCAAAATGATGGTACAGTTTAGCCTGAATCTTTTTTTATGAACTAAGCAACTTTCCTCTGTAACAAGAGCAATCCCCATAAAATGTATTCACTGTCTTTTGGTTTATTTCTTTTTTTTTTTTTTTTTAAACACAGCTTTGAAGTACTGTGTGTATATTACATACAAGATGGCTTTACAAAATTCTAACATCCAAAGGGACCTTAAAGATCATCAAGCTTCTATATTCCTATATTTACTTGACGTAAAAGTGCATAAACATTCAAAGGGCTTCAACATTTCCCAGACACTTTTTAATACACACATACACACACACACACACACACACACACACACACAGAAAAACACCTGATGCATTGTTCCTATAGGAGAAAAACAATTAGAAACAAATTCACAATTTTAAGGATTGTTCAACATAAAATACACTACATGTTCTTTTCGTGGAACTCAAACCAGCAAGATCTGTCAACAAGTCTCTTTGGCAGTCTTAGTATCAGTGGTGGTCTTTCTGGATGCTCTAGTAAGGAAGTCCTGGGGGAAGACTGTTGACTGGAAGGCGCTGCTTGTGCTTCTTGACTGTGACTAACCACAGCTTCTGTGTTACTGCTTGCTATATCAACAAAGTCAAGAGTTTCATCAGCGCTTTCTGTTGCTTGCAGAAGCTCAGCTCCAGCATTTCTAATGTCACCATCTAAGTCCCTTTCAGGGGTAGGAATGCTGCATTTCTTCACTACTCCTCTAGTTTCCTCACTCACTCTGTAAACATCTTCAGATCCTGTAATCCCCAGAGAAGAAGGAGAGTCACATTCTCTCACATTCAACTGAGTTGTGCCTGTCCAAGTAACACTGCTATCACATTCAGTACTTTCTGGCTCTTTGCTACTATCACTATCAATTGTAATGACCACTGGAGAAGAATGTGATGAGTTACTCAAGCGATGTTTTCGATGTTTCTTCTTATGTTTTTTCTTTTTCTTTTTAGTATGTTTCATTGTGTCTGTCACTTTGCCTTCATAGACTATCTCCACACTTGGACTCCTCATCCTTTTCCTCTTTTTCTTATGTTTTGTCTCACTACTTCCTCGATTGTCTGAAAGGCTGTCTTCATTTTTGCAACAGTCATGGAACTTGGAGAAAGTTTTCTTGGGGTCCTTTTCTCTCTCCAGATTGGTGCTCTCCTTCGCTGCTCTCTCCAAATGTCGAGTTTTGTACTTCCTCTTTCCACCAGGCTTTTCACTTTTCAGTCTGTCTGTCCCTTCAGAAGGGGTCCTTGACCTGGTGCTTGACAGACTCCTTGATCTGCAGCGTTCATAATAGTAGTAATGGCTTTCATGGAGTCCCCTCTGGCTACGTGGGTCTGTCCTTTCAGTAAAAGACTGTATCCTGAATTCTGGACTAGCAGATTGCCTTGAATAGTGACCTTTAGACTGAGTCCTCCTCCTGGAGGAGGAGCCATCTCCGACTGTCTTTCGACTATAAAAAGCATAACCCCACTGGTATTTACTTTGGTAATTGTCTCTTCTATAGTAATAATCACTCTCTCTGCTCCTTGATCTCCTTTTGCCATGGCCTTTGCTTCGTGATCGTGATCTGCTTACCTCCCTGGACGTAGTGCTCTCACGACTAAGGCAACCCCTCTGGCTTTTCAGAGAGAGGCTTGTGTCACAAGTTCTTGACCTTCTCCTGCTTCTTTTGCTTCTATGTTCACTAGCATCTCTGCTTCTTGATCGTTTCTTTTTAGACTGGTATTTGCTAGGACGCTCCTTCCTAGACCGATGGCCATGACTGTCACGACTGTTCTGTGAATAAGCTTGAGGACTCCTGGTCTTTCTCTTTCTGGACAATCTTTGACTGTAAGGAGAACAAACTGTGTCCGTTTCTGGAGACAGGCTCCTGACTGAATCCAGTGGAGACAGATCTTTTACTTTATTCTTAATATAAGGAGAGCAAATGGTGTCTGTCTCAGGAGACAGACTCCTGATCGAGTCCAGCGGAGACACATTTTTTACTTTACTTTTGTTCTTTCTATAGGGAGAACAAATGGTGTCTGACTCTGGAAATGGGCTCCAGACTGAGTTGTGAGGAGAAAGATTTTTCATTTTATCTTCATTCTTCTCATCAACCTTTAATTCTGCCTTCTCAACTGCAGAGGATAAGGAGCTCCTACAACTACTCAAATTCTCCCTGTACAGGGGGGAGTGAGGTGACGAAGCCCTGCTCAGTTCACTGTCACTCCAGCTGCGACCTTGGACTGACTGCTCTTTCTTCACGTCTTCCCTCTTCTCCTCCCTGACAGACTCCTCAGAGTCTGAGGACAGCTCAACCAGCTCCGGTGTCCTCTCAGCTAACGGTTTAACATACCCAATGATAACACAATTGTCTGATGAAGAGTCACTCTCATTGGAGGCCACACTGGCCTGTAACTGAGGACGCAGTGTGGCTCCTTTCCTAGCAGAGTCCTCATCAGAGCTTTCTGACATCTCCAGAGGAGAAGTTACAGTGGTATGAACCTCTTCTGAAATGGAATACGAAGGCCCTGGAGTTTCATCATCCCAAGGGGCCTGACCAACCCCAGACACGGAAGAACTGTGTTCTGGCCCTTGAGGATCTGCCTCATCTGGAGAGATTGTAATAATTGATGAATCTGAGCGGCTTCCTTCATCGTACAGTGGCGCAGGACAGTCATAATTGGCATGTTGGTCATATGCCTCTAAGTTAAAAGGACATCGGGCAAAACTGACAAATTCATGTAGGAAGTGCTCAGTACGATTCAGTAAAAAGGGCTTTAGGTCTTCAGCAAAAGCCTGGCTTTCCAGATCGAACCTGGTCACATTACTCATGATGATATGTTGGACAATGTTAACCAAAGAACCATGGGCACCAAACAAAACTGTCAGCTCTCGCTTCAGCCAGGGAACCAACCTGTGCAGGCAAGCAGGGTTGCGGCGGAAAAACTCTGCAGAAATGTCCCGATAGCGGCCCCCATCCTGAACGCTGCGAACACGCACACCAGTGCGGTACAGGGCTCTGCGGAAGTTTATCATGTCCTCCTCCTGGATCTGCCGCAGATATCTGCCCTCTGCGCTAGCCTGCCTCCGCGAGGCCAGCCTCCTTATCATCTGCTGAATCTCTCCATCTCTCTGCCGCACAGGTTGGCTCGACAAGCCTTCAAACAAAATCCCGTTATCCGGAGGGGACAGCGTCCTTCGAGAAGAGGAGCTGGCTCGATGGTAAGAGGAAGTGCGGCGTTCCCTCGTTAAGGTGGTACGGTAACGAAATCTCCGGCCATCGGGACTGGCAAAAGAACCATTTTCTGAAGGTCTGAGTATGTATTCCTTAAAATCATCTTCAGCACGAACTGTGTGGAAAATAGAAAAGAAAGGCTGTTTGCAGAGTGGGCACTCTGCTTTGTTTTTTGACCATTCCTGGACACAACGGAAGCAGAATCTGTGCAAGCAACGATCTAGGTAGGCAACGTTGTCAAATTTGTCCAAGCAAATAGGGCACTTAGAGTCAGGAGAGGCATCTGTTGGCATGGTCTGCTGCAGCTTGCTGTTGCTAGCTTTTGGCAAAAAGCTGCTGTCTTCTGAATACTCCTTGGCTGCAGAAGTTGCACTCTACAAAGGAAAGAGACAAAGAGATCACTACTCCTCCTGAGAGAAAGAAACGCTGCAGTCCGGGCACAGAAACGTGCCAACAGTCACCATTAAGGTCGAAAATGCCGGCATCAGTTCTGAGAGCACACCAAACAGCGAAGCAGCACTGCTTTGCTTACTTCTCTTCATTTTAAAATCAGGCTTCCCAGTGCTGCGAGATTTAAATGGGGCCTGAATAACGCTGGCTTTCAAAAGAAAGCAACACTCAGAAGACGGGAGAACTTACTTTTGTACTTTGGGGAAAAAAAAGGAATAGGTTCCGTCTGTATCTAGCTGCTCCAACAGCGTCTGAGTGCACTGCGCGGCGCTCGCCGGACCAGAAGACTCTGATGATAGCACAGACAGCCGTCAGCCCCGCAGGCCCACAGCCCCTTTGTTCCGCCAGGCCGTCGGCGGCACTACGCAATAAAGCCGCCTATTCTAAAGCTACGCAGGAGACCAGCGCAGCCCTCGAACGCTGCTAACCGCCGCAGACAACGGGCCGCGGCGGCCCTATTCCCGCAGGCTGCGACCACCACCGGCAGCCTCGGGGCGCGGATCCGTCCCGCCACAGTCCCGCCCCGGTCCTCTCGCACGCTCACCTCCGCCGAGCCCTCGTTGCGAGCCCGAACCCGGCCCGGCGGCACCTTCAGCCCGTACCGGGCCCGGCTGCAAACAACGCTGGGCCCGTCCCGCCGCTCCTCCCCCGCGGNGGGGGCCGGGGGAGACGGCTTGAGGCTGGTGCTAACTGTCGACCCCGTAGGTGCTGGCCGCTGTGGTGCTGCTTTCCTGGGGTTACGTCCTGTACGGGGCGCGGGAGGCAGCGCGGCGGCAGCTGCAGGGCGAGCTGTCCGCGCCTCGGCTGCCCTAGGGACCGAAGGGACGGCGGCGTGGTTTCCGAGGGAGCCGTCGGAGGACGGCGGGAGATGCTTGTCCAACCGGGCGAATAAAGGCTAAGCTGATTTTAAGG
>VXAB01003458.1:100809-130274 GCA_013399175.1 Odontophorus gujanensis | reverse complement strand
TTATAGAATGTTGTTTCCATAAGTGTTATAATCTTGATGACCAGTTAATTTTTCTGTGTACAGATGTTATATGGGATGAGATTGATTTATTCATGCTAACATAAGAGTAAACCATGAGCCATTTTATTTGCCGCATGGTAAACTGTAGTATCCATGGCAGTTCCTCTGAATATTTTTGATTAGATTTTTAAGTATGTGTAATACCGAAAACACATTCCCTTTCAATAGGACAGATATAAAACGTTAAGTCCAACATAACAAATAGCTTCTAGAAAAATTCCATAAACATTAAGCATATTTATCTCATAGCATTAAGCTTGGTCAAATATGAATCTTATGGTATTGTGGTATAAGAGGCATCTTGTTTGCTTTTATTTACCTTCTCACTAGTAAATGTATTTTGGTTAACCACAATGGTAAACTTAGGCAAGACATTTGTGTCAACAGATCTTTCTTCTCAACAAAGTAGCATTCTTAGTTTCTAGGGTAGCAGATTGGATTCTGAGTAATAAGGTGTTTATAAGTCTTGTTGTAAATCTGAAACCATAAATATGTCTACTTTTCTATTAAATAGGCTGCTGTGTTTGAGGCACATTAAGTTCTGTTTTAAATTTGATGGCAGCGAGCATGTTGGTTTTTCAGTTCTGATTGCTGTTGATTTAGCAGTTGCCAGTACCTCCTGCCAAGCTTTTGACCTAAGTCACGCTCTCTGGTGATATCATTAACAGTGCCTAGAATTTACTAGTTGATGGCACCTGCTGGGAGTCAGTACAAGGCTTCATACATCTTTTGTTGTGTTGTAGATGAATTTAGAAACATCCAGTAAGAAACTGGTCCTTCTTTACACCTGATTTCAACTTAGTCTTTTTTTGATGATAGGTCCAACACATTTTTGGGCCTCGTTATGTTTTAATCAGGACTTTTGTTTGCATTTTGAAACTGTATATATCTTTCAAACTGTATTTCAAACACACCTCAAACACTGTTAACAATTAAGGAATTCCAGGAACATTTCTTGCATTCTTCAGTTTCTGCAGAGTACTTCCCTCCCAGTGAGTATAACAGAGTTATTCCCATGAGGACAGCCTATTTGTACCAGCAAGGGCAGCAGGCCCAGGGACCTTGGTGTACTACTTTGCTTCTGAGTATGTTGATTACTGTATACTGAATTGTTTACCTTCTACACATTTCTAACAGCTATGTCACATTTATTGTGCTGCTATAAACACATTAGTTTATGATCTTGTCTACATACATGCATAGAAGTGGGTGAGCATTCTAGTTTTGTGTGCTTCCTGAGAATGTAGGAATGTGCTTAGCTGAATTAATATTTAGGTTCAGGATATAATATTGAAAGTCATATATGCACTTTCATATTCAAAGTTTACTGTATAAATTGTTTACAGTGTAAAATAAGAAAAAGGAAAGTAGCCTAACAATGTTTATCTTACTCTATTACTGCTATCCTCATCTCAGCATCAACTGCTAGGACACAAACTCATGCTTTTTTATTAAAGACAACACCATGTGACTGAGCAAAAAGACTTGTTATTTCAATATGTGTAAATGGAAGTTGGAAGTGATCCAAGTTCCTTAATCTTAGTGGACAGCTGCAATTGCAAAATCAAAAATCAGTGTGTCCTGGAGATGCCTCAAATTTGCTTGAATATTTTTGTAAGAGCAAATGAAGGAATAACTTATTTAAGTAATACATTCCATTTAAAGCATGTTTAAGTGCTTCTGTGGTGCTTGGAAAGAACGCCTACTCTCACAAAGTCCTGGGCACTTTTCTAGTTTCTCTGTAATCAGTTAGCCTCCTATTTATCATGCATCATGTTTCACAGTTTCCCTGGACAGTCTGAATACTGTTATTTGGCAATTTGAAGCTCTCACTTTGACACTAGACATCTTTTAGTAACAGTTGATGAACACTGTAGAAAGTTGACCAGGAGAAGTTAAGTTCATGAGCAAGCAGAGCAAAGCATTATGAGATATTGTGTCTTCTTTAATTTTAAAGTCTATATTATTTTGATAAGGTACTAAAGGGGTTTCATAATGAACACTGTAAGTGTATATGCATACATATATATATATATATACAGATGTATTTGTGTATTGTATATATATCACACTCCCAATTCTTTGAAATATTACTGAATCTCAGAGCTTTTTCTTGATCTGTTGACAGATTCATTAAAAAGGGCTACTTCAGCTTTCTAGATTTCATTGAAGAATATTCCTCAGCAAAGGACAGGAGGGGAGCATATTCTCTGTAAAGTTTGTACTCTTCTATCTCGTTTGCAAAAATTACAGGGTAGGGCTTTCTGGAAGTGCTAGAAAATGTCTTCCATTGACAGGACACTCATGAACTTCAGACACTTAACCTGAAGTTCTAATGCAAGAATAGCATCAAGGCTTTGTGCCATCTCATCAGCCTCACGATCTCATCTTCAGGACCATGAATGTGTTTTTGCTTTTGCCAAGAGGAAATCCTTTGGGACCAAGTGAGTTTTTTCAGCCAGCAATTACTTACAACTTCTTCCAAAAGAGGACATTTGTGCACTGAAGGTCTATATCATCACATCTCAGCTGTTGCTGCAAGACCAATAGGGTGAGAAAACATTTTTACATCTGAATGGTCCTTTCTGACTATTTGTAAATGGAATACAGATGCACGGTCATCTGCAGCATCACCAGGAGACTGATTTGTATGATCTTCTCTGCTTTCAGATTCAGAGGCAAAATTTCAAAGTTAGGAAGCAAAGATACTAAAGCACAAGCATAATGAACCATTGCAAAATAAATAAAAAGAGGACAAAGAAATTTCTGCAACTGCAGGTGTTGCCTTTTCTCTCTATACAGATTTTTGCACTCTCCATCAGTGTCAGGTCCTGTATACTCCAGACCCTAAGTGTCTCAAGATGAAGAGTTATCTTCTTCCAAGGGCAAGTGCATTTTTGACCCTCAGGGCTTATAGGGTGTTAATGTGTGACCTGTTGAGACAGTGAATAAAATTGTGTGTTGATGTTCATGGTAGTTACTCTGGTAGTTTAATGCTGGGACTTCTCAGCGCTTAGATTTAAAGCTGAAAGACCAGACCTGAGTTCAACAGGACTAGCTTGTTCTATGTTATAGTTGCTCTACATTCAATTGAATGTTAAAAGATGTAGAGCTAATGTCTGTAATTTTATACCATGTCTTTGACTGCATGCCTGCAGTAAGCCATCCACTGGACAGCATGTTGCAGAAGAATTGACAAGACTTGGACCTGAAGATGTGAAGATGTGTAATTCCAGTAAAACATTGCATGGGAAGGAAAAAGAAGAAAAGACATGAAGTGAGACTTGATGGCAATGATTCTTATCCTAAGAAAATAACAAGAGTGAAGAGATACCCTTAAAGCATGAAGCTGGTTGAAGGCAATAAGATAAAAGCAGAAAGTCCAGTAAAAATATAAGGGACAAATTATTTTACAAAATTCTGGCTGAATAGAAAGCGTTCTTAAATCATCTTGTTAAACATAACAAAAATCTGACTAGGTATTTGGGCTGAGATTTCACCTAATGCAATAAAATGCCTTAGGTGTCATGAGTCAGAAGAAGTAATTCTGACTTACGTGTATGTGAGCAAATTTTTCATCAGGTAGCTGTTACAACAAGAATTTTTTCACATGAAAATGCATTTTTGTGCTGATCTAAACAAACTGAAAGCATTTTCATTTGTTTTTTACGAGCGACACAGATGTTGTTTGGCAACTTCCATACAAAGCACCATAGATAAAAACCGTAACAGCACAGAGGAAATGGATCGAGTCTATTTTTTCAGCAGAACCAAAGATCTCCAAAGCTCTATACAGCCCTTGCCAGGAAATGAGGGAAGATTAAATGAGGCTGGGGTCTCTGTGTTTGTGCAGCTTTATCCATCTCACATGGAAACCAGAGAAAAAGCCTCTGGAGATTTCTTTCTCATACTGGAAGCTCCAGTAGGCAGGAAAATACATTCTTTTAAATCCACTGAATATTTTAAGTTTATTCAGTTGTACTACATATGTATTTTCTCCAGATGTAAATCGGTAATGGAAAAGCTAATATCAGAGTTTGCAGTGAGTATGTAGCCTGCATGCAAATTGCAGCACAGAAACTTCCAATTTTTGACAGCTAAAAGCTGTAATGCTCCACTGTTTGTAATTAATTATTTTTCTTGCTACCGCATTGCACAGAACAGTCATGACAAATGATTAATCTCTGTCTCTCCATTCCTGTCTTTCTATACCTTTCTCCTTTTGTCCTCATTTGGCAGTAATTTATTCCCCAGAATTTTACATTGCATGTTTCTAGTTATAACAGGAGAATAGTGGTTTAAGATGCTAGTAAAAGTTTTGGGATATCTTGCCCTAGTTTTCTGCTCTATGGAAAAACAGTTGAGTAGGACTTTTATTTATGAAATGGACCTGTGAGCCTAAGTGCATTTCAACACTGCTAAATGCCAATATGAACTGATATTAGGGTTGTTTAAATGCCGTAGATAAAGTACTTCTTTCCTTCCTACATTTTCAATTTCAATACTTGAATTGTATTTTCTGTGTTTACCCTTACCAGTTTATCTGGGATTTCACTGAATATGTTCTTAAGTACCTGCCAAACACCTACATAAATTTAGCGTGGTTCTGGATTGGTTGATACATAAAGGGCATATTGACAAAAGAAATTCCCAAATGTCTCTATAGTACCTGAACAACAGTTTGTGCAATTAAAAACTTGTGAGGAATGCAGAGTCACAAGCAACTAATGCTGCTCTTGTGCAGAGCAGTGAAATTACTGACATTCTCATGTAGCTTGCTGATAGTTACAGTGCCTGTACTTTCTCCTTTTAAATAGCTAGAGAGTGGTCTGGTTGGTCTTGGTGGCAACAACCAAGCCATTAAAGCTGGCTTCCCAGTATATTGAGCTGGAAAATGCACTTGGTTTTTAGAAGTTAACCACCTGTCTACATCTATCTGCTGATGTGTACAGTACGTGTGTCTCTGTACAGGACTATATGGCTGTGAGTAGCCCATCAGCATTCAAAAACCATTATAAGAAGAAATATTTTCTGGTATATGGAGGGATACTTTCAGTCAGGCATTCAAGCCTCTTTGCAGGCAGAAACTCTAGTTATATAGGTGTTTACGAAATTTCTTCAAATAAGAGCTAGGATTACCAGGTACATCCTTTGAAGAATGATATCATAAATGGTTTGCAAAGGTTTCATCAACAACACCTGAAATTTGAAATGGCTGCTGCAGTGGTGAGTTGCAGGGTTTTGAGTTACTTTTCCTGCTGTCAGACCAGACGTAAGTAAGCCATAAATAAAGACCTGCACAAGTCCCAAGTAGCATACTGAAATGTAAAACGTTACTATCTTTGTTAATGTCTTTCAAAGTTGGCATCAATTACTGCTTCCACAGCTGAGCTTGAAAGTTTTCTCTGTACTTATGCTAGTGAAACAATTTGCAAGACTAGGAATAAGATACATACACACACAGACAGATAAGAGTACTTCGGGACTCTAATCCATTGAAATATTGAATTTTCAGTATTTAAGACTCTGACAATGGATCTTTCCATTTGACTTTCACAGTAGTTATTCAAAAATGCTGGATTTAACGTGCACCTCAAAAGCTATTAAACTGCCTTCATGGAACTTCTCAGAATAGTACAATATTTAACTTCTGCTGCTGCATGTGTTAAAGGAGCACCTGAAAGACTCAAATGATGAGATGAATAAGAATCTACTGCTGTGCTGAAATTAATTGGGAAAATATTTACTATAGTCTTGGTTTCTTTTTCTTCTAATATCTGTGGGCTCACCTTGAGAACATCTCTGTAAGTTCTTTCAAACCACAATTCACTAGCACAATGGAACACGGCTTTCACTTGCTCAGAAATTAATTTGGCAGCTGTCAAATAAAGACACTGTTACTTGCCCAAACCAATTACTGATTTTAAAACATGGCTCTGTCTGTTGCTTCATTTGGATACATCACAAATACATTTTATAACTGACAGCCTAATTACTGTCTAGTGATTAGAGTTTGGCATAATAAGACTGTCTCATGGATTGCTTTAGTTAATGCTTTGCATGAAAATTTCATAACTTAAGATCATAAAATGGCAAACTAAATTAATTCACAGGCGTGAATGGACCTGAAAAGTTTAACCTCAACCACATTTTTCCAGCTGGTTATCCATTCCCAGTAACTCTCTCTTGTTACAGCACATGCACGTACTTTGAATAGGAAAGGTTATATCACCAGCACTGCTGAAACATAAAAGTCTGTGCACACAGCGCACGACAGGTTTTATGCAGGCAGAATCCTTCTCCTCCTCCTCCTCCCCTCTGGCCTTAAAAATGCTTTTTTGTTTCAAATTGCATAACTCTTTCGGCAGTTACAGATGTGCCAAGAGTCCGACTTTGGCTGGAATGGGTTTTCTTTGTATCGGTTACAGAGGTCCCTGCCAATGTTTCAGCTCTTCTGGCCCTGGAGGGCTGTTGTTCTCCCAGGGCAGCAGCACTGCTTTTGGCTGCACGTTGCCCCTTTTGCTTGGGCTTTGCTGGTGGCCTCAGCCATGCAGGCCTCTGCTTCTGGCTGCACCCATGTCTCAGTGCTGCAGGGGATATAAATCCCCTGGGATGATCAAATTTAGAGAACGAGTCCAGTAATGTTTTGCCACTGGTCTTGCCACTGGAAAGTTGATTTGCTGACAACACTTTAGGATGATGGGAGTCTGGAGACAACGTGTGTTAAAGGTCGCTTTCCAGCCAGTAGGCTCATCCCCAGCACTTGCTCACAAAACATTTTACCTCTGGGTACCCCAGCAAACTCAGTAAGCAGCTATTGAGGGCCTCATATTGGGGATCAAAAGTGGCAGTGACTGCTCAGAGCTGTTTGTGGGGAAAGGCATCTTCACTGTTGGACTAAATGATCTTAGTGATCTTTTCTGAACTTAATGATTCTAAAAATTTTATGATATCTGGACTGTTCTACATTGCTGGAGAGAAAGCAAAGAATCGGCCTAAATCATTCCCTCTGGTCTTTTGTGTGTCCTGGTGTTCCATTCAGTGTTCACCCATACAGGCACCTCAGATCCAGGACAGCATGACTGGGACATTTGATCCTATCACATGAAAACAACAGGTCTAGAGTTGGGCCTATAGCTTGACAGGCAGTAGGACAGTGTACGTTTAAAACCATTCCTTTTTCAAACTGACATTACTGGACTTTTAAACAAACAACCAGCTTCTCACCAAGGAACACAAATCCCTGTCACAAGAACAAGATCAAGTTTAGGGAAATTATTCTGCTTTCTGATAAAACTGCAGAGGAGTCATTTGGCCTTTTTGCTATAGTAATTGGTTACACAGATGTAAGGATTTGTCAGGCTGAGCGTACAAAGCTCACAGCAAAAGAGGATTGAACAGGTAGACTGATTTTTGGCTCTGTTGTGTTTTCCTCCTTCTCAAATCTTGTAAAATTGCAGAACCAACAAATATCAGAACTTGAACCTTTGCCCTAATTTTTGCTGGTTCCACCATTCTGACATTTGTCTCTAGGGAGTGTTTACATACGGTGTAAAAATGATTCAGGCTGTCAACACATCATAAAGTAAACAGAGAAAGAAAGGTTGGGTTATTATTATTTGTTTTGTTCAGCATGCTTCCTAAACAGAGATCTAGCTGGGTATCGAAATGACATACAAACCTGTTATGTGAATATTATATAAATTAAAAATCCAAGTTCAGATTGCAAAGTGACTGCTAGGGAATTAAAATATATTAAATCATAGGTATTTGGACAATTTTCCATTCTTCCTGAGAATGCTAACAAATCATAAGAGTGGTGTATTTTAGCACGAATAATTAATGATAACAGAAATGTATTCTGTCTTCTTCACTACTATTATCATTCATCTTGAAGTCTGAGAACAAGAAAAATACCCTGTACAAAATACTATTTGTTCTGTATGTCCTGTAATCTGGTGTAGATGGTAACCATGCCACCATTCAGAATTAAGGCTGTCAGGGATTCAAAGTATGCTGAAAACTGGAGTAGATCTGGTAAAGCTGTTTTCAGATGCTGAACAGCTATGGACAAGGATTAGATTCCCACTCCTCTCCCCCCCCAAATTAGGAAAGCAGGGAGTAGGAAATCATAGGATTTTCCATCAGGTATAGCTGCAGAAGTGAAGCTATGCTACACTTCAGGGTATCACTCAGAAAGCTAGAAGAAAAGATATACAGAGAATAGCTCATAAAGATACCCTAAAAACTGTTCAGCCACGTCTTTAGTAATCATTAAAAAAAAAAAAGGCATATTCAGAGAAAATTACAATCTGTTTGTGATGAAATATTTGACGCTTTTGTTAACATGTGACATTCTAATGTGGAACACAGATAGAAATTTCTACTGCATCTTCTTCCCTCAGTTTCCATCCTAAGGAATATTTAATCAAGATCAGCTTTGCTTTTTATGTTAAAAAACATTACACAAACATAGTTATTCTCCTTTTAGCCATGACTTAATCAGCTATCACTTCAGACTGTCCTCATCACGTCATAACTTTTTCCACTCAATTTACCTTTTAGGGTGGATATAAGAGATTAATATCCACTTTAAAAGTAAAGAAAAATTAATCATTCTTGAAACAGATCATTCCACCTATGTGTCTTCAGTTTAGCAACCAAAAGGCAATGTATTTCAATATTTATGCCTACATCTAGATGAGGTGGCAGCCAGAGANACATTCCTGGGACATAGGCTACGAAAAGATGGGTCAGTGGTTTTTAAATAAACCAACTGATAAAGACATGTCTCGTGCCTTATTTAAGCAGACCTATGGGAGACCACTTAGTCTAAGTACTCCAGAACTCATGGGAACCAGCCAGTACCTCTTCCTTGATGATCTACCCCCTACTCTATATGTGATTACATATAGCCTGGATCCAACAGATAGACCTGGTCATTAAAAGCAGCACTTCTATTTAGCTTTCATGATTAAGTGATGGAGAGGGAAAAACCTTGAACTTCAGGCTGCTGGTACAGTTGCTGTGGTCTGTGCAAAATGAATCAATCTCATTTTTTTTACTAGAGGACAAAACCGTATCTCATTGCAAAAGACTAGATTGCTAAAAGCACTAATTACCCATCCTGTTATCAACTTCTCTTAAAATGTCAAGAATTAAAGAAACACCCTGGGCTGTGTTTTGAGCTCGTTAACAGCAGTGTAAATTATGTTAAATTGTAACTCTGTGTTTACAACAGAAAATTTGTGCATTTGATTGATATTGATATTAAACATTTCGGTTCCTTATCACCATGGCCTTTAATCACAAAAATGTCTAGGCCACGCTGATTTGAGGAAACTTGCACTCTCTCTGCAGTTGTTATGTAGGTAAATACTGTGGTTAAAGTGCTAAAATGCACATAGATGGAAAATAATTATCCGTAGTGTTAGCCAAGAAAATCTTGGCAAGCACTCTAATGCCATAGAGGTGGAAAGTTATAAAGCATCTTTTTTAATTTTTTTTTTAAATAAGCAGGAATATATAGAATACATCAGTTAAGAGACAGAACTTCAGTTGGACTTAATTAAATTGTTTCTCTTTAAAAGGAACATTTACTTCAAATTTTGAACAGAATCAAACTGTGCTGCTTAAATTCCTTTATTCTGTGAATCTTCTCTCCATTAAGGACATCTGCAGGAACAGCTAAGCACACTTAGAGTAAAATATTGCAAATGTTGAGGAAAATTTATTCCTAATGTATGCTAAATCAAGAAATTGACCTTTAATATTTTTTTCTTGTTATGTTATAAACAGAAGGAAGAACACCAGGCTTACGGGGTTCAAACACACATTCATACTAGCTGTTTACAGACGAATACATGAGACAGGTATTTGAACACTTGAATATTAATATTTCCTCCACTGCCCTCATTTAAAAATATAGGTCAAAAAATGCAAATTAGAATGATTTCACAGTGTTGGCATGATTTTGAATGGCTGCAATCCTGGTAACAGCAGTCACTAAATAACAACCTGGAAAATATAAAATTAAATAAAATGTAAAATTCAGCTAGTAAGTTGCTCACTGCAATTCTTTCTCCATTTTAATAGCTAGGAATCAAGCACTCTAAGTATATAATTACTGCTCTTTTTAATATGAAGCAGTGATTTCTGAAGAATAAACTGTATAATTACAGCATTTTCACACGAACAAAAAAGATGACAGTATTTACCTTTCTGTTTTGAAGGCATTGATAGAAGTGACTGCAAATCTTGTATATGTTTTTATTATGTTTTTTTTTTTTCCTGTAGTTTAATGCACTTTGTGCTTCATTGTACTGTAATATAAATAGTGTTCATTCCTGGGCAACCTTAGCTAAAACAAATATGTTTTGTACTTCATGCAAGAGAAGAGCTACTTTATCACTTTCTAATGCAATGTGTCCAAACTTTGTTATCAGAGCACGAGTGCTTGCCTTAAGATGAACTTAGTATCAGCAGCACTACAAATGAGCAAATAAAAAACGCACGCTGATAAAAATGTGCTGAAAGCATTCCTTTTGTCAAAGGCAGTTAAAGTGCACCAACCTTAGTGCTTTGTTTTACTCTAGAGCGAGACACAATTTGCAGCCTACTCTTCTTTAATTTATGAAGTTTTTCTTTGTTGAGAAGGATGAGAAAACATGTAAAGAAGTTAAAACTTTCAAGCTCAGGAAGTAGTCTTTTTGGCAACAAAAACCGAGAACCATCCACTTATCGTTTCCATCCAGGAAAGCATAAGAAAATTGGAATATTTAAAATATTGTCAGTTGGCTTGTTGGTGCATGAGAGAAAATACCTCAACAATCCTGTGTTGAGCAAGGACCCAACAGAGGCCTGGGAAGACTCAAGAGTTTTGGTGACAGACACTGGAGATCTGTTATCTTTAAACGAAGTGTTTTTAGGCCATTCCAACCTGAATCTATGTATCCAGGTTTTCTGGTTAAGTGAAGAGGAGATCCAGATGGTGTTCTGGCAGCACAAACCTCCTGAAATTCCCTCCTCCATGTGCTCTAAAGCTGGCTTAGATAGTGCACCTGTATGATTGAGAGGGAATTTCCTCCACTCCACTCCCCTCCACCCCACCCCACCCCACTCATTTGCTTTCATGCTTGACCTATCTTGTTTTGCTGGAATTGCCAACAAAGGCTTACGTCATGGAACTGGGTATTTTTTTTATCTTTATGCAACCAAGAACTTAATTGAAGCTACTAAATTCATTCTATATGCAGCCTGGAACAACCACAATATCTCGACATGATTTGCCCCTTTCCAGTTCAAGTCAGTGATCTAAAGCCAAACAGTTCTGTTTCTCAATGCTAATTCCATCATCCCAGAAAAATCATTTTTTTCCATCTGTGTTGTTGGGAAATGATAAAATAACACAGTGGATAAACAAACAAATATGTTTTTTTCTTTCAAATTAGACTGAGACAGTGCTTCGGAAGAGTTAATCTGAAATACACCTCACGAATTTGTTCAGCTCATTTCTCAGTTCTATATGTTTGCTCTGGAAATTTCATGGACTTCTACAACTCATTTGCTGAAGAGGCTGAATGGATCATAAATGCATGTCTCCAGCTTGGGCTCCTTCCTTCGGTGTCTGCTGCAAGTTATGAAGATATGCTTGCCCCCATCCCACATCCAGTGTTGCTCTACTGCCTCTATTTTAATATTTACGAAACATCATCATCATTAATCTCCTTCTAATAAGNATAATAATAATAAAAGCTTTTCCTATGAAAAGCTGTACTGCATGATTTTGTTTCTGATTCTGCAGACTAATGCAGAGTTGCAAATAAAAGTTACCTCTATGTCCCCCTTCTAGCAGGGAAGAGGATTAGCTCCCATTCCTGGATACTGGAGGAGATGCAGTGTCACTGTAGAGCAGTTGAGGAAGAAATCTTGCTGAGATCCAGGCCCCCAGTGGTGCTTACTGCCTGGGGCTGCCACCTCTTTAGCCTGATCCAGAATGCCCAGATTGATGTGTTACTGCTTCAGGACCCTAAAGCAATGCTCACTGGAGATGTATCCTTCGGGACTGTCCTCATTATTTTGGTTTTACAATCGCTTTCAATCTTAAAAACCCACAAACCTTTCCTTAGATTATGAAAAGTATCTGCATCTTATTAGATAAAGATGATTTTTAATAATTAACTTCTATGATTCCCATTTCATGATGGAAAAAATGTTATCCTACATCTTCAGTGCCAGTAGGATGACATGACCCTACATCAACATCTGTCATTTGACAGAGTCAGAATAAATGGGGTCATTCAGAGGGTTGCTATCCTGGGGCTGAGTCTCCAGCTTTGAAAATAAACATCTCAGCTTTCTCTTGACATTCCGTTTTGATAGTGACTCAGATACACTCTAGCATTTGTCTAACAACAGGAGATAACTGTGCCAGAGTGTAACGTTTTCAGAGGGCCCTTGTATTAAACTTTGGGAGTTCCTGATGGGATCATTGTGCCTCTTGTCTCTGAGCACAGGCTCTGAGGGATCTGCCATTCTGTGAAGCATCATGCTTCACTTCAGATGCAGCCAATCTACATTCGTCTAAGAGCTCAGATGGAATAACATTTCCTTTTTGCATTTGTTCTATCTATAAAAGTTTTATATAGAATTTTTATAAAAACTAGTAAACCCAGTGCAACAACTTCATCTTTACTGTTTATCTTATATCTCAAAATGAAAGAGGAGAAACTTAAAAAAACACAATAAGATAGGTCTGTTGTTACTGTATAACTCTAAACTTTTCTGTACTATAGATACTGCCCAGAGAATTCAAACCAAACTCTGACATCCATATCTACCATGCTGTTTGTCAGAATGGCAGCCTTATCATAATACTATTTTTTTAAAGGAGAGGTTGCTGGCCTATCACTTGACTCCTATCCTGTAGGCAGCTTTTTGTCTGGACTTTGCACTTTTATCTCTTCAACTATGTGGATTTCCAGGAATTTAAACTCTCACCAATCTGTCTTAATGTGCTTCAGAGCTTTCCTGTCATTCCAGTGAACTAAAGAGAAGTCATCACGGAAAAGACATACATGCATACACTGTCATGTGCTGCAACTTGAAAAGTACAGAACACTCCCTATACTGCTTCACTATCATTATATCCTGCTAATCAGTCTGTCACCTGGACTACGCTTTGTTCTTCATCACCTCTGTTTGGAAACTCATTCCATATAAGAATGATAGTTGAGAAGAAATCTGAACTCACCTTGATGTCCAGCCATTCCTGTTGCAGGTTTAAAATGTTTGTTCCTTTCCCTTTCCACCTGCCTGATTTCAACAACAGTCATTCCGCAAGTAAAACAACAACTGTGTGCAGGATGCTTGGGGTTGAATTGCAAACTCCCTTCACATTTTGATGGCACAAAACAAGAATAGACATTCTTATGAGAGCATCTTTTTCTTCTACTGGCAACGTAGCTTGTATTAGCAGCTTGCCCTTTGGTTTAACATAACAAGGGTGTGATGTGATGTAGATGCACTCACAACACTTGTAGGTGTGCTGACCCAAGATTTTTCAGGACCTGTAAGGTTATAATGAGGAGCAAATCTCTGAATTTGGTTGGGTTTTCTTATGGATTTAAAATGTATTCAAACATCTTGAATAAATTGAAAGAGAGAGCAGCCTTCCTCAGGCCATTTGGTACCTCTAGATGTAATGAGAAACCAAAAGTGGAAAAGACATTGAAATGTTTCTAAACTTAAAAATAATAATAATAATAATAATAAAAGCAATTTGGAGGTAGTTGTAGGAATGGGAAATATTCAGCAGTTATAGGAAACACAGGAACCTACATGTAAGTGACCATCCAGGTCAAACCTCTGCACCATCAGATCCCTTCCATAATTTAGCCACCTTTGTTAGACTCCTTGCTGAACACACAGAACATTTAGTGCACCAAACATTATTCTTCTTGTACTTCTTTAATGTCAGTATTAGGCTTTGGTATAAAAATGAATCAAAGATGTTCTATCTGCCAAGAACGCAGTCCAGAGTTCTGGGTTTCTTCTGCAATAGCAGATAATTTTGCTCTCACCAAAAGCATATGCTCTACTTTACGTATTAGTTTCTTACACAGTAGAAATCCAGAGACGTGCAGTTAGGTTCTGGAAATAAAAACCTACGTGCTGATTTTCAGACACTTGATTTCAAACTAAATTTATTAGAAAAGAGTGCATATCCAAGCAAGAAATGTGTATATATTCAAGGTTGTGGAGTTTCTTTCTGTGGAGATATTCAAGACCCATCTGGACGTCTACCTGTGTGACCTATTATAGGAAAGCTGTTTTAGCATGGAGGTTGGACTCAATAATCTGCTGAGGTCTCATCCAACCCCTGCTATTCTGTGATTCTGTGATCCTGATCTTGTGTATGGTTCCTACATTTTTTTCCTATTGTCAAGCCCAGAATCATTATGCTGAACACCTTAAGTTTTGAGAAGTATGGATGCAGATTTTAACTTGGTGCCCAAAGTCTGTTTCTGTAATTAAACTGAATGTGAAAGCCTATCCATATTGGACTGACTGACTCTGATCTCACTGGGGCAGATTAGAAGGAACTGTACTCAAGTCAATGGAACAGACTGCAACCCTGTGACTTCTCAATCAGTTGAATTTCATTTACTTCAGTTGAGCTGATTTCGACTTACAGTGATTGAATAAGAACAGAGTTGGACCTCACGTTAAAGATATCATTTGCCTTTTGATTTTAGTAAAAATCCTGTATAGCAACACAGATGTAGCATGAGATTTTTCTGCTAAAAGTGCTGGTGAAGTTGCTTTAAAGCAAACACATGAAAAGTTTAGTATTTTCTCTGTATGGATATTCGTGCTGTCGGCTGACAAGGAGGAGAAATATTCTTCAGCATTAAATAATATTTTGCAGTTCAATCATCTGGAAGATTTCCATATGTCATATTTACATTCACGTCCTATTTAATGTGATGCAGATTTTTTGCATGCACAGATCTTGAAAGAAAATAACATATGGAGAAGCCTACATAGTTATTTTGTTAAATGAAATGGTATGCTTTTGTTTAACAGAAGAATTTTAACGGGAAGAGTACAAGACCCTGAAACGAGACAGAGTATCTTTAAATCAATCTTTGTTGTTGTTGTTGTTGTTGTTGTTGCCCAGCTCAAGCTGTGAAAGAGTCAGAGAAAATGTGAAGATTTTAGTTATTTATTCAAACCAAATTCAGTAATCAATGTATGAACATAAAGTAGTACTGGAACACTTGACTCTAAAGCTCAAATATCCCAGTATGCCTTTTTCTGGTTCCTGTGCTGGTCTTGAAAATGCAAGTCACTTAAAATCCACTCTAAAATGCTTCCTGGTAATCAGCTCCCATAGCTACCATTGTAATCTAGAGTGATAACTGTTCTTAGCATGCTTTACTCACATTTACAGTTGAAATGTGCAGTAGCACAGGTTTCTATTGAAGAAAGGAGGACTATTCCAGGGACTGTGAGAGGTGATCAGAGAACTCATTGCCAACAGCACCCTGGGCTGCATCAACAGAGGGTGGCAGCAGGAAGAGGGAGGGGATTGTTCCCCCTCCACTCTGCCTTTGTTAGGCCCTATCTGGAGTACTATGTCTTGGTCTGAGGCCCCCAGCACAGGAGGAATATGAAGCTGCTGGAGTGGGTCCAGAGTCACAAAGAAGCTCAGGGGGTAGGAACATCTCTCCTATGAAGAAAGGAGAAAGCCTGAGTAAGCCAGGCTTTTTCAGTCTGGAGAAGAGAGGGCTCCTGGGAGATCTCTTTGTGGCTTTCCAGTTCTTGAACAGAACTTAGAAGCATGAAGATCAACATTTTACACAGGCAACCCTGCCCACAGCAATAGATCATAACTAGATGACTATTAAGGTCCCTTCCAATCCAAGCCACGCAACCCAGGGCAAGAAAGACTGAATCTGTGAATCTCTAAAAGAATTTTGGAACCACATTCAACACCCAGTTATAATCATATAATTTTACTAGACTGTGTAAATAAAAATTTAGTACAAATGCAGTTTTGTAGTTTATGTTGAGGCATTTTGAACTAATGGAATTATTGTAGAGCCGTGTATTTATACACAAAAAAATGCAAAACAAAACGTAGAACTGTTGTAATTAAAGATTGCTACAAACAAATTAGCTTCATAATTCAATCTTAACATTCAAATATGGTGGAAATAAATACAGCTTCTATGGACGTGCCTGAGTGGCATCCAGTATGGTTCAAAGAGTGTAAGCTGAGTAGAACAATCTTAGTTTTCTTTTCCTGCCTTTGTGAGGAAAACTTGCATTTTTTGGCTTGATTCCCTGACTTTATTGTAAGAGATTTGGAAGTACACCAGTATCCCCTCAAGATGGTTCAACTCCCTAATAATTACTTATTATCAAGAAGCCTGGTCTCTACACTTTCCAAACAAGACGTTCTTTTCCCTTGTATTGACAGGCATTTGGAAGGAAGATTATAAACATTTGATTTTAACAGTGAATTGAAGTACCTCTATCCTCCATTTTTTAATGTCAGACAGAAAATTCAGACAGACCCTTGTTTCCTATAGGCTAACCATAGGCAACTTCAGACACAGCATACTAACTTAAGGCTCATTCAATCTGTTGCCTCTTCTGGACCATGTTTAAATAATCATCCTGTATTACACAGAAAATACCTAGTTCAGTCTTCCAGATTTCATTTCAACTGCAGCCCTGCTGGTACTACACATAAGGGCCTCCCCCATCTGATTATCTTGTGGACTAAGTGGTCCAGTCTGTGCTGGCAGGTCTCTGTGACAGCAGCCATACTGAGCATGGAAAACACGGCTAAGTCTTGCATTTATCACTGCAGTTGCACCTCTGCTTGGGGCTTTGCTTGCATATGTTTTCTGCTTCTGTAGTATGATTTTTTCACTCTCCAGTCCGTCCAGTATGCCAGCAGAATTTTGTAGTCTAGACCATACATTAACTTTCCTATAGGTCCTTTGATATCAGAAATATGATACAATAAGTAGTCTTTAAAAATTCTTCCTTTTGTTTGTTTAGTCACCAAGGTCAAGCTTACTGCAAATTGTACTCCAACTGAACACACCACTGCAGAACTTCTTTCTTTGATTTTGTTGTTCTACAAATCATCAGAGAAGCTTCGAAGACTAAATAGCTTTCCACAGCTACAGAAATGTTTTTTCAGCAGTCAGTAGTAAAAATACCATGGAAAAGATATTAATATACTATATAAATTGAAGCAGATGTTGTACATATACTCACTTCTGGGTAGCAGACAATTTGATTTACTAAATTCCTACGGAAAGATCAAGATAGATTTGTGTTTTGTTATCGTTTGTTTGTTTGTTTTAATATATAATGGCCTGACTACATTTTGAGTTATAGTCATATTTCTTAGGAGCTATTCCTATAGTTCCATGAGCTGGTTTGTACACAACGATCTTATTCCTCCTTTCTTAATTTGACTTATGCACAGATGCTCACTGTTAGTGCTAAAGAAACAATTTAAATTATGCAAACTGTCTAGGAGGCTTCTGCTCCATGGATGCCCATATATAAATGCTCTCTTTCATTTTCCATTTTCAATAGCAAAGAATGAGGAAGGACAGATTCTGCATAATGGACATAGACTGACTAGTATTCTGTAACTACATTCAACAGCTGAAAGTAACTTCAAAGAATCCTGCTTCTAATTCAGTGCTGGAGGCCATCAGAAATCTAAAATCCTTTCCCCAAGTATGAGATAGAACAAAATCTTGTTAAGTCTATGAAATAGCTACAGATCTTGTAGGAAAGCTTGTAAAACTGTGAGATATCCAGTAATATTACTCCCAGACTACTAGTTTTTGTGTACAAGAAACTGCCATAAGCCTGCAATCAGCAAAACTTTTAAGTTAGACTGTAATAACAAACCAGGAGCAAAGCAAAGTTTCCATGAAGGAGTACAGTGCATTTACCTTTTCCTTTTGAGAACTAAGAAAGTGATTGACTCTGTCTTTTCTTTCTGTAAGAAGGAACTAGGAACATTCCAAAAGATTAAATATTATTGCATTTGAGTTTGCTACTTAAAGAGAGGAGAAATTTCAGTTTGCAGCCATTGACCTTCCTGAACTGATTCGTTCTACATCACTAGAATTTTACAGTGTAAATCTGAGAGCCTGAAGATAAAAACAGAACAGAAACTAATTTTCTGAAATCTGTGACACCTATTCCTTGTTTTCTGATGGCAAAGGAGTTCCAACAAATACGAAAATAGCAGTCTTTGTATTTCTGTCAGAGTACCAGGAAGAATTTTTCTCCCTTCTCTCTAAATGATAATAACAACCAGAATATTCCCACTTTGTGCTTTTTTCAGATTTGAATGTCAGAGAAAGAAAATTGCATTGAACAAGTGTAATTTTACACTCTAAGTATACATAGTGGCTTTTTGAACTCTGGTTTACAGAAAACTCTTGTTAGAGAGAGAAAATAGTTACAGAAATCAATTAAAGTCTTAAAGTACTTCCTTAAAATGTACAAGAAACTTTATGAAATCCACAAAAACTTGACTTTGAGTAGGTCATGAACATTTGTTACTTGAAATATTAAGCCACCAGAGATTTCTAGTTCCACTATGGCATTAATTAAAGTTGGTGATCCATCAGGGTATAAACTTATTTATGAACAGCAAGATTCAAATATTAGCCACTATGTTAACCATTTAGGTAGAAAGTTGCTCTGTTTGTGACAATGGGAACCACAAAAGAAATTCGAATTCTCTTTGAGGGTTTGGAGTATTCTCCGTCTTACAGTCAGTTATTCTGTTGTACTAGCTTTTCCTTTATAAAGATTTTCAGTACTTTGTGTTAAATAAAATGAAATAGTGGCTTTGAATTATAAAAGCAGGTTTTGAAGATGCAAAAACAACTTCTAAGGAGTATTAGGTGTTGAGAATAATTGCTGTGATTTCTTCTTGTGTTAGGCAATCAGATTGGAAGAAACTGTGTTAGTGGAAATGGAGCATTGGCTGATGTTAATGTGAGGAGAGGTGATCATACGGTTATTTCCACCAAGAATACTGAAAACAAAGAGGATGACTGGATTGTGTGTTGGGTTGTACTATGTGTCATAAAACCAAATGTCTGCAACCACTCTGTGCCTTGTAGCACACAGTAGAACTTTCTTCTCAAGAGTGTATACTTGGAAGTGGGTGTCCACGGATGACAAAAGGGAGTGAGAAGTCGGAGTTACAATAGTTTAGCAAAAAGTATTCTTTCATCAGTACCTGAATCTATCAGTATGAAACAGGAAGACATTGGTTTTACAGCACCAGTGTTAGCTCCATTACTAACATCTTCTCTATGCTACTGACATTGACGTTTTCTCTGAAGACTTTTGATTTATGTTTTTAAGTACTTTGCTACTTCCATTCCAGACCTGAAGAAGGGCTCGTGCATCTGGAATATAGTCTGCTGTTTTTTCCCCAAAATTTTCATTTGGTTTGATTGAAAAAACACTGCATCATTCTATGAACTTTACTATTGTTAAGTTATGCTCACAAAGGCCCAGTGAAGTGATAAGGTCTTTGCTTTAAATCAAAGCTGTGGCTGAGACCAAGCTTGCAGTGAGCTAAATTAAATTCAGCATTCTTGCAAGAAATACCATACTTGCTTGTAAGATTCCTATCAGGAGACAAGCTGAATTTGCCTTTGTAATCTCTTTTACCATCTTAGATACTTCAATTCATCACTGTGTATTTAAATTTCAAGCAATCACACTTGGTTTAGCCAATAACAGTGTAATTGTTTGCTTTCTTTTGCTATTTTCATGTGCCTCTCCTGACACTAAGCTCTTTCATAGTTTAAAATTCACAGCTGAAGTTACAAAGCCTCTTTTATCCACTTACTCAATTATGCTGATATTGGATTGTCTATTAAGAGCAATAAAGCTAATACTGCAGACCTTGAGACTCCATCTTGACTATCCTTGTGTCTACATTTTCTCTAGCTAAGAGCCCGTGATTCTTCCAAACATGCTTCAAAAATTACAGCTTACTGTATTGATTTGCATGCACTGAACTTAATAGAAATGAGTTCTTAAGAGACTGGGTGGGAGGAGTTTGCAGTGCAAATTTTTATGCATGCTTAAATAATTCCAGAACTTGTTCCAAGCCAGTGACTAGTCTACGATCCTAAGAATTGTTGTTATTTCATGATAAGAACATTATATAAATATGAGTCAAAACAATTTTTTTCACATTTTGTGTGAAGTTCTTGTCAATATAAGCAATGTGAGGTTTTGTTTTTCTGTTGTTGTGAAATAAAAAAAAAGAAGAGGACATCATTTGATAAGATATTTCTATACTTACAGAGAAGGAAGATCATGCAACTTAAGTCATCAGATTGGGCATTTAAGAAATGTAGCTCATTTCTTCTTCCTCCTATGAATTATTTTATGAGTTTGAGAAAACCATTATATTCATCTGTATTTCAGTTGTACCTCTGGAAAACAGGAGCAGTAATATGACAGTAATAATAATACAATTCCCTGCATTCTGGCATGGTAGGAAGGCCTACCATGGGTGTGATAGTGGTACCCATATGAAGCAAATAGATTTATTTTTTGTATCCTATTGACATCTACAAGAAAAGGATGGTGTATAGATGAAATCTAATTCAGTTTCCACCAACCTTATCAATGTTACTTACAAAGAATCTTGATGAAACTCTACCTAACTTTTTCAATAAATGCACTTTTCTAGAAATGGTTAAAATTAACAGTTTATTACCATGCCCACATTCAGACTATCTTGGGAATGTTTACATGACCACATAAACACAACCACAGAAGCATGGCAGCTCTCACAACTGCAGACCGGGGAAGATTTAGATTAGATTTGAGGAGAAACTTTTTCTCTGAAAGAGTGGTCAGGCACTGGAATGGCCTGCCTAGGGAGGTGGTTGAGGCACCATCCCTAGTGCTGTTCAAGAAGCATTTAGATGAGGTGCTAAGGGATTAGATTTAGTAGCTTAGTGGGTAGGGATGGTGATAGGAGGATGGTTGGACTAGATGATCTTGTAGGTCCTTTCCAACCTAATGTATCTATGAATCTATGAATCTATGAAACTCATCCAGGAAACAGGGTGTTTTTCAGGTTGTAAACTCATGCTATTTTCTCTTCAGTGGTTATGTTTCTACCTGAATGGGACTCATATCCAAACAGTAGATATTTAGATGCAGAGATCTATTATAAACACAGTGTGAAATCTTCTACAGTAGCCAGAGAAGCTCAATAGTTCCAACCATCTGGTCACAATTTGCTGGCAAATACAATGTAAGAAAACTCTTTAGTTTTCCATGAGGCCTCTGGCTGTCAATCTAGAAGGGCAGCATCTCTCTAGTATTTGTAGTTGCCTAAGGTACCCTGTGACATCTAAACTAGTCAGTTGAATCATTTTCTGGACTTACTACCATAGGAGCTCAGACACCTCTTTTGTATGTATGTGTTTAGACGTCTACATAAAGGTAGGTACCTATAACTTGGATCTGATCACTCTCTTTTCTTCTCTATGATTATAATACATGTGAGATCTAAAAGAATAAAATGTTTTAATACAGAGAGTAAGAAATGTCCAGGCTGGAATTTTTGGCATGACCTTTCTCAAAATCCCCTAAGAATCTTGGGCAGTGAATGGTAAGAGTACCTATTGTATTCTTACCTAATGTAGTATCATACATTGATCTGTATGAAACAACTGAAATATAAAACTCGTGAGCTGAAACAATAGAAAAGGTGAAACTCCTATACAGTTTGTTGCAGTTCTTTCCATGTTCAAATCCAATCCCATACACGGAAAGCAGTCTCTCTAGTTATATTCTGAGCAGATACAGCTGTGGGAATTGCTTTTAGAAGAGATGCAGCCAACCTGTAAGGGATCATAAGAGACTGAGTTACTATGGAATTGTGAAATGGTTTAAGACAGTTTAGTTTTTACATATATAGGAGATATAGTTGGTATTATGATAAAAGAAGCCATGGGGTGTGACTGCAAACAGGTTCCCACAGAATATTTACAGCAACTTCAATCTTCTCAGGAATCAATTTTATTCAAATCAATTCAATCTTAGGAAAAATCAATTTTTCCTAAATAAATATATAAATCAAGCCTTAAAGGAAATGCACTTGCTCGCATGACTATCAGTAACTTAAGTACAGTCAACCATTCTATGTTGTTCATTCTCCTGTGAAAATAACACACTATTGATGCATTTTCTGGTCTGTGTCTGGTACTTAAAACACTTCAGAATTAGGCATTTAAATCCTTCCAACATCATCTGAAGACAGAATTAAGCCACATACAATAACAGCTTCTAACCAATTTTGCCTCATATTTCAGAACAAATGTAGCTAAAAAGTAACTTAAAAAAATACACCATTAAACTAAAGAAAGAGAATTAATTTTAAATGTAGAAGGAGCACAAGCTGACTCGATAGAACACATTTTGGCAGGAGGGCCTCTAGGTTATCATTTTATACCTTTCAGATGCTCAGTAATACAGTATGCTTAAGTTATGCTTTAAAACAGAATATTTCTGAGATCACTTTGTTCTTCAGTAGATCTGAGTGACAGCGCATGCAGTTTTGAGCTATTTGACCTTGTCATTAAAGTGACAAGAAAATTATTCTTTGGAAGTTTGGGAGAGTACAAAAACAACAACAAAAACAACAACAAACAAACAAACAAACAGACAATGGTAATATTAATTTTACCTAGTAACTATTGTATCTGTAAGAAACGCACTTTTTTTTTTTTTTTCTTATATCACAAATCTACATGATTAAGTAAAAATAAAGAAATAGAGGAAGGAATATTTTGTCCAGTAAAAATTAAAACTCACTACTTCTAAGAAACATTATGGAGACCAGTGAAACCTTCTTGAGCTCCTATAATATAATTCTTCTGTGTGTAGTTTTCTGACAAACTGAAACATCATCCTGATATTGTGCCAGGCCTTTGTGCCCGATTCTGAGCTGGGAATATCTGTGATACCAGTTGATTTTGAGAGTTTACTTTGGGAGCTTCTATGTGGATGTGATACAGAAATATTCCTGTGTCTAGGGAAATTTAAAATTACACTGGAACTATTTCAGGACAAAAAGAAGAAATAGAAAAGAATTGAGATATCACTTTTATTCCTGGGATAGCCAGGATAGCAATAGATAGAAGGATAAAGCTGCTGTACCTGTTTATTAGGTTAAGTACTCTGATCAAATATTACTACAAATACAAGAGGCACTTCTGATTTTGAGTACTGAACTCACCTTACCTACTTCCATAAGGAATGTTACGTGCTTTTTGCAAGTTACAGCCGTCACACAGATCAGACAATGATTCAGACTGTTACAGATGCCATCATCTGACAGTGATTCAGAGGTGCTTGGCCGAATGCAATGAGATACATGAGAAATTAGAACAACCAGTGAACGTGAGAGATGCTGGTTTTAGTTTTAACCAGAAATTATCAGCTCAACCTGGCCATTACTGCTCTACCTAGATCCCATGAAATAAATACAGTCTTTACTTATATCTTTATGGTCTGTTACGTGAGAAACTTTCACACCTCTTAAAGTTATAGAATCTTAGAATATCCTGAGTTGGAAGGGCCCCACAAGGATCCTCATGCCCTGTGCCAAAAAGTCAAATTCAGAACACTCTTCTTTCAGTGCTCACTGCTCTCTCAGCGAGGAGGGTTTGTCACCTCTGCACTCTGCTATTACTGCTAATAGTCCCTGTCAGGCTGAACCACTAGAAAAACTGGTAAATTTTCTACTTGTTTGTTTTGGCCATGTCACTGCTGCAACTTCTCTCTAATTCTTGCAGATTTTCACTGACTGCAGATAAACATTGCCTCCGATTTGACATGTTAATTCACGTGGCTCAATATAGAATTACGTTTGGGAACTATTATTGTTCCAACAGTTCCTCTGTCAGATATAGGTACACTAGAACTTGCATAGAATGTTGATAAACAGTCTAAAAAATTGTTTGGAAACTTACGCAAGGTGTTTTGGTTGCTTTTTCTCTTTCTTTGGATCAAAATTAATTTCTGAATTAACCAGAGTCCCTCCAAATGCATTAGCTAATTAACTACAGAGTGTTCAGAAAAGGGAGGATGAACAGTACACCTGTTCTTCCAGAATGTAAATACTTGATCTTTGTATTTTCCGTATTAATAATAAAATACAGATAAAAAATTTTGACTAAAGCATGCTTTACATTGGAGAAAGGCCTTCAAAATCATAATTGTTTTCCTGAAACTTTTTTCAAGGAAAATTGTGTAAATTTTTATAGAGAAAATAAATACTATGCCCTTCACTAACATCTGTGATAGCATAGCTACATGTCCTCAGACTTCAGAAGTTTCCAAGTTATATTAAAACAAAACAATTCAGATTAAGCAGACTAGATTTCATAGTACAGAATTCCATTGACTCTGCTCTTCAGAGAATACAGTTCAAAACTGAGATTTAAAAGGATCCTCACAAGGATTCATTTTTCCAAACATTGGCAAATTGCAGGCACTGATTCCTCTGCATATATACTGACCACAGGGTAAAGATTTCATGTACCTTAACCCTAAATTCTATTTATAATTTATTCATTAAATATATGTAAAATAGAGGAAGAAGTATCTGAATTACTGATAGACCCTTTGTTATACATGCTTTATATTTATATATATACATATATATATATAAAGTCTTTCTAAATCCTGGACTAGTATTTATCCAAATACTGTATTTGTACATGCCTGTGGAGAAGACACCTGCCTTGGGCATGGAGGAAAAGGAGACAATTGGGACTTACAGTAGTATGCCCCATTAGATTAGCTACAGTAGGAAAAAAAATAGCCAAGTTTGGGCACAGCAGTCACCCTTCTGGACTTTGGGAAGGCCTGTATTTGTACTTATTTTAACTCTCATTGCTGTGACGCACAACTTTGCTTTCCATTTGCTTTATATCTCATCAGTAAATCTTGTGTTTATGAAGACATAAGCACCGTGAACCACTCTGACACTCTCTGCTTCCTTCATCTGAAGCAGTAGCATTATCTAAAATAAACTGTCTAGTTAAGGAAGGAGACATAACGAGTGTTTTTGCAAGCTCGCCAGTGTTTCTGTGAAGCTACCCCAAGGCGCGAAAGCAGGAGGGGAAGGGGAGGAGAGCTTTGGCTGATGTTGCTGGAACAGGCAGTGTACAGTGAGATCCAGCGGTACAAATGTGACAAACATGAAAGAGATACAAGGAGGTGAAGGTGAAAGTGTGTTTGTGCCAACAGAGAGAAAAAAGAATTGCCTGGAGCAACTTGAGACTGCAGGTTATAGCTCGTGTGGTGAAGGAGAAGCATGTGCTTTTTGCCACATGCTTTTTGTTCTCAGCTGAAACACAGGGTGACTTCACTTAAGTTGAGTACACGCTGTACTCTGTGTACATTGTCCTTTCCACATGACAAATGTTTGTATTCTCCTCAAAGGACCCAATTCAGATCAGTAATCATAGGTTCTTCCATGACATTAAACCTTTCATTAAAAAGTGTTCAATGAGATTTTCGTTAATGCTGAATTTAGAAATTAAGCCATCTTCTGCCATAATTCTTCATGCTTATCATATTTCTTTTTTAGATCCCCCCTTTAGTTTCTTACTACGATTATCTATCAGCACTCCTGGTGAGGAATGGGAATGGAAGGGCAGCTGTAACATCTCCTAAAATAGGCACAGAGAGTTGGTTAGATTTCCTTGCTCTATGCCTTGCGGCCATGTGCAGCTGATGTTAAGGTTCCCACCTCACTGGTAAAGGTCAAAACCTGTGTGTCATCTTTTCTCTGTAATCATTTTGCCTCTGTGAGCAAATGAATGTCTTCTTATATTTTGTTGTGTTTTTCAGCTGCTATGCCCTATATGGACTGCAGAAAAAGGTGCTGGATCGAGCTCTTAAAATGCAGTCAACCAGGCATGACTAATTTCTGCACTCAAGCTAACAGCACAAGTATGAGAAGCACTGAAAACTTCTTCCTTCCATTTTCTTTGATCAGTTTTATTCTTGCCCATTCACGTACAAATAGTAGCACCTTTTCGGCCTTCCTGTGGTAATTTTATTATTACCTTTCTTGGTAAGGACTCTTCCCTATTGTCTTCAAACAAAGGACAGGCACCTCACCCCCAGCCTGGACTCCTGCAAACTGTCTCAACAAGAGAAAAGCAATTAGATAAAACTGTTTTCCAGATTTCTAGCAGAAGCCACAGTTCAGGTCATTGTTTTTCAAAAGCTGCAACTGCAGCAAAAAAGCAGACAATGAAAATGCAATTATCCCTTAGTGCTGCACCTTGGAAATCTGGTTCTTTGCTCTTCCTCCTGAAGGTTCCATCACTCACCTCCCAGCATTTCTAATTCATTTAATACATGTACTGAGGGCTAGTAAACAGCTGTCATTATTTTCTTGGTGAAATGACAGAAATTTAAAGAGAGATTTGTAAGACCTCTGTGATTCTTCTGTAATCAAAAAAGAGAATGACAACTGATCCAAGTAAAATGGATATTTAACATGCTTTCCTTCCTGTGTTGATGACCAGATGTAGAGCTGGCACTAATAGGCCTAAGATACAAAGAAACCAGTAATACGATGCATTTTGACAGAACATTAAGGTCCTTGCATCCATGTTGCTCTCTTGAGAGAAAGAAAACTGTCTAGTGCTAGATGTTTAGATTTCTTCAACTGCTATTTTGCTCCTCTATGCAGGCTGGTTTTGATATCTAAATATCAGGCTTGTTGGCCAAGTAGTGCTAAAGCAGTAGCTGCTTAACTCATTTCCAGCTGCAATTTACCCTTTTAGTATTAGTGAATATATTTATTGGGAAGGTCAAGTCCTTTGGCTGATCAGTTCTATTTGGATTTACTTATTTATGGTAATTTCTATTTATATGGGAAGAAGTTCCAAATGGAGATTAGCCATTGATACTAGCCACTGTCCATCAAACAGACAGGTAAATATTTCCTGAATATGTAAATTTGAGTTGTAATATTTATAGTAATGCAGTAACAAGATACAAATGCAATAACTACACAAAAATTCTAATGTGAGAGATTACCAAACAGAAAAACAACAAACCACAGTGTTACAGTAAAGTGTAAAAATCATTAACTGTAGAAATGATAGCTCTTCTTTATCTGCTTCTAATATTTCTTCGACCTTTTATACTCCTCTAATGAATCTGTGCCTAGCTTTCTTCCAAATGCTCCAGTGCCTTTTCTAAGGCTGCAGCACTGATTTCTGAACAAAATTCTAAGAACATCACATTCATTCCCATGTTCTCCTACTCCCTCCACTGCCACGATAACAAGAGAAATCAGCAGTGTTAGTAACTGAATAAACACCAACAAAGGAAAGCAATAATTCTGCAAATGAATGTTAAATTGTTCAGAAATAACTCACTGAGCAACTCATTACTGTATGCATGAATACAGTTTGAATGCAGTTTCTCTTGTCTCCTATTAGTAGTTATAGCACTTTTACAACTCATCTGTAACTTCTGTGACTATGTGACCTCTCATCTGGGGCAGGGAACATATCTCCTTCTGTGCTGGTGTGCTGGTATGCTGGTACTAGGTCTTATTTTCTTCCTTCTTTATTAACAGGAACTAAAGGTGAAGAGATATTTCCTGTTCCTGATTCTACACCAGTTCTATTTTGACTTCGAATAGACTGTAATTTGTTCTTGGCAAATAAATATCAAAATTAAAAGCTAGCCTCAAACAAGTGAAATATATGGGTTCCTCTGGCACACATGCCACCTCTATTGTGGAAAAATTCAAATCATATCTTCCCTGGGTAACTGGAGGGCTAGTATCCTGTACCTTGGATAAATTAGATCTGATGAGCTGGTACAGTTGTACAGTACTGTACCTTGCAGACACAGTCCTCCTGCTATCTCTATGCTGCATTCAAGGAGAGACTTACCTAAAGAAGTTAGCTAGTCATCTCACCCAAAAGGTAGAAGCCATAGAATCATAGAATAATTCTGGCTGTTAAGACTGGAAAAGACTTCAGAAGGCCTACTTGTCCAACCCACTATTCAAAGTTGGGCCAGTTTTTTTCTATTAAGATTCTTGGGTTCTCATGAATTAATTTCCATTTCAGTCAGAACAAAGCTTGGCTTAAAAAATTCCAGGAATGGGGGATTATCATGCATGTTTCATACTCTTCCAGTAACCAATTGTCAGCATTGTTTTTAAAGAGACTCTTAAGCCTGTATTTGATGAGCTTCAGCATCTTGTCTTTTTTTTTAATCCTGATTTCTCATTTGGATTGGCTGGCAGCTGCTGTCATCACATAACCTTTTGATAAAACCAACAAGTCCGAGCTCCATGGATCTGTCACTGTATTATTTTTTATGTGCTCCAACTGCATTTGTAACCTTGTTCTACGCATTCTCTAATTTATCATCACACAGATAGCAACAACTGTCCAGTTCGGAACAAGAAAACTGGACAGAATATTTCTAATTACAGTGCCAAATACAGAACAAATGAATGCCTTTGCTATTTACAGTCAGAGTTCCACTTATTATTTATACGAACACTGTATTAGCACTTTTGGAAGTGGCACTTTAACGGGAGGTAATATCCAAGTTAACTGTTTCCATGATTACTGATTTACTTCTTCCCATGAAAGATATTAATGTCCTGAAAGATTATTTCCATGTCTGCTCATCTAGACATGATTCTGCAACTCTATGAATTTGTTTTTGACTTTCATATCAAATCATTCCATTAACCTAAATAGCCCTCTTCACTAATTACATTATGTACAGTATATCTGCAATCTTGGTTAGCAGAGATTTGATATCTTCTTCCAGACCACTAAAAATATGTTGATGTATGTCAGCATGTCATTCATGATTCTCTATTTGAACTTATTACTTAATCCATTTGCTACAGTTTTGTTTGATATTTTCTATACAGATATTTTTTCTCCTTAATCAGAATGCCAGAGGGTACCAAACAACATGTTTTACAATAGCTAAAATGTGTAGCATTCATATTAAGTCAGTGGCCAGGTATACATGTCAGAGTTGAGGCACAATATGTGTGACAATCAGCTCCCTGCATACTACTTGCTTGTGAAGTATAGACATTCATTCAAAAGCTTCTGATTATAAAAGATATGGACCACTCACAGAGATTTTAAAAGCTGCCCACAGTTACGTTGTATCATAGTAGGAAAAGAGATTAATTTCTTTTTTTTTCTTTTTTTCCTTTTTTTTTTTTTTTTTTTTTTTTGTTGTTGTTTTTTTTTAAAGTTTTTTTTAAATTAAAGAAAAAAAATTTT
>VXAB01003458.1:0-100665 GCA_013399175.1 Odontophorus gujanensis | reverse complement strand
CTCCCCCCAGTTACGTTTTTTCATAGTTAGAAAAGAGATTAATTTTTTTTTTTTTTTTTTTTTCCTTTTTTTTTTTTTTTTTTTTTGTTTGGTTGTCGTTTTCCTTAAAAGTTTATCTTAAATGAAGGAAAGAAAATATTTATAACCACAATGGAACAATGGCCTGAAACTAAGGAAGGGAAAGTTTAGGTTAGGCTGAAGAAAGATGTTCTTAACTCAAATAGTCTTGGACTCTGAAGGACTTTAGCTATCTTGAGATAGCACCACTAAAGATTTCCATAAACTGTATAGGTGAGACAATTTGTAGAATCATCTCGTAAAGAACGTGATCTTGTATATGTCAAATACCAGGCAGTCTTCATCTTCTTGCATTACTTCCTTTTCTCTAATACTTTATTATTAAGACAAAGAGGTATCTAAAATTGAAAAAAACCTTAGGAGTTTTACTTATTCAGGAAGAGACTTCCACCACAACATAGCTTCCATTGAGAATGACGGCTCAGGGAAAGAAGTCCAGGTTTTTATTGTTTGTAGTTAAAAAGGATAATTTTGTTGCTGAGTTCTTGAAGGTCTGGGCCATACATCACAGTCCCTAGAAATCCTTAGGAAATGTTACCATTTTGAATTGCCAGCACACCTGAGATTATATGAAAGGATGAGGAAAATGAAGGAGAGTGATTCAGTGTTTTCTCCAAAGTGACTAGAGGCAGAAGACAGGCATTCCTGACTTTAGTTTTACTAATTCTCTGCTAAACATAATATATCCAAATATGGAAATATTCAATTCACTGTGGCACTGAATTCCATCAGCCTACTCAAATAAATGAGCTCTATTTACTTAGTGAACTAATCAAGTTTTCTACTGAAGCCAGAATTTAAACATGTTCTATGGAATGAAACACAACTTTCCTAGTTTCACCATATAAAATAAGGATAGCAGTTGTCCAGAAGCAAGTCTGTTTTATATGGTGGAAATGCTTCAAATTTACTGTGGCAGAAAAGTGTTCAATCTAGTCTGATTTCTGAAATCTAGAGTTATCAGTTTCCATACTGTAGAGCATTTAATTCTTCTTTCTTGTCACATATTTAAAAAATGAAGTCCTCTGGCAGACAAATTTATCTCTGCATTGAAGAGAAAGTATTTTGTAGAATAAGATAACTTCAGGTGTTATTTATTTTTCTGACTGTAGAGTCACAGTGATGATACTGGCCTGCTATGTGCAGGACCTGCTATCAGCAGTGCAAAAAGTATGAATTCCCTGAAGCTGCACTCTTTTGTTACTGTGACACATGTCCAGGACTGAAGAAAGAGTAAAACTAGTCCCCCTAGTGTACTGTTGTTGTAAAATATTTAAGACTATAATCTGCTGAAGTTTGTCTGTCAGTTAGTTGTTAAGTCTTCACCATTTTCTCTGTTTTTATTGATGAAATTCTTGGTGGAAGAGACTTACTCTTTATCACTGTCATACTTAGAAGTATAGGTTTGTGGGATCAAAAATAATTCCACCTGATAATACAGTTCATGCAGAATGCAAGGTGACAGCTGGTACTATTATGCTCCTGGTTATCAAAACTTGTAAGAACTACTTGTATTTAGTGGTTATTAAAATTTGTATCTTTTTATTATACAACCAAAAATTAAAATTAATTTTCTGTACATCAATCCATTTTTATTATGTATTTGTGGATAGTATTTCAATTTCTTTGGAAAACATAGCTGTATTTAAAAAAAGATCAGATCAGATCTGATAAGCAACAGTAATCTGAAAGAAGCCTCAATCAAAGCTTCGTTCTGGGAAGTGCCTGCAAAATAATTTGCAGTCAATATTAGTTTGGTATTTTAATTGTGTTTGAAAACTTCATTGTAACAGATTATTATGTTGTATTCAGAGTATCAAAGACTGGAGTTGTTGAACGCAATGCTGCAGAACATCAGTGACTTTTAACCAGAGAGCCACACTGTGGCTTTAATGGAAACAATACAGGAAATGTAAATGAACCAGTATCAAGTCTGCCACAAATTTCCACATGGAAGTTTAGCAGAGGACATTGAGCAAACAAAATTTTCTCTACAGAGGCCACATGCGCATTCGTATTTCACAGACTATTTAACTAGCTAGCATTTAACTGAAGCATAGCTGTCTCTATACAGGAGTTGTGCATGTAGGGGACCATGGAGGAATCCATACAATGAAAAGAAAAATGTATGTATAAATTTAAATAAAACGCAGATGTGATCTAAAAAAAGTCCTAAGAAGAGGCCTTTGAAGGGAAACTTGTCACGAAATATGTGGACAGTGTAATACAGCATAATAGTCTAACACAAAGCCTCTCATCTGCTGTCAAACACTTCAGACTGCACTGCTTCACCCTTGCTGGTAGTCTACAGCTGATTACACTTTTTTTCTGTGAAAGAATAGGATTTAAGTCTAGGCATCAGATGGTGGACCTGCTTCAGCAAGGGAGTTGGACCAGATATCCTCCTAAGGTACTTAAAATCCAAACCGCTCTGTGTGTCTGTGATTCTGTGCATATTAATACACCTCTTATATACCAACTCCTCCATACATTGTGCTGAAGCAAGAAAAGGGAAACACCACTTTCATCTGTGTTTTGAAAAGGCAAATTGTGCTGCTGGATTTTGAATGGGACCAGAATCAACAGGGTCAGCCTCAAGCCAGTCTCTTCACGAAGGACTGAAGGATACTGAAGAGTAATACATAGCTGGCAGATCCAGCAGGTTGTGATCTCAAGTTAAGCAGAAGCTATACACATGTGTCATGCCCTGGAGGACATTGAAAACTATAGACTAAACCAAACTGCCTACAGACTTCATACTCTTCCACAAGCTTTAATGAAGGGAGATTTTATGGACATAAATTCACAATTTAATCCTCAAAATCCTTTCTCCTGAAGTCCAACTTCAATCATTTAAATCTTCATGTAGAGCAATACATAACTAGTTCCCAAATGAAATTTAAAAAGCAGTACCACCCATTAAGTAAGATGAAATCAGTATAACATAACATAACACGAAGGAGGTATGGAGCAAAATAGCTTTTATGGCCAATGCTGTTAATGTAAGTATAATTACTCCTATGATACCTCTCCTAGAAAAGGGGATTAAAAGAACTTCTGTAGAGAACACTATGTGGAAGGATGACCTCATGCTTCTGGAGCAGTTACTACACTGCCAGAAAGCACATTTTGGGAAAATTTGCAAGAAACATTATGTGCTGCAACGAGGAAGAATTTTCACTGACGCCCACAAACTGTGTTACTAGCAATGTAAATCCTTATTTACATTAGGGTCAGCTGATGGAATTTAAGAAACAGCAGGTTAAAACAGAGAATACAAAGGAGTATGAGGGAAGTGAATCTTACCTAGAAAGGGAATCTGCATGCACAATTTGGAAAATAGGTTATTTGCAAACCTTCACTTACTATGTCTTAAATGCCATTCAGTATTCTGATAGCAATACTACCTTATTCAAGCATATTTCAAGCAAAAAATGTTTCCTTTCAAGATATTCCCTGTGCATTTTGAACACGGGCAGTTGCAACACCCTATATGTGTAGCACAACACTGTGGCACATAAAATAAATAATTTTTCTCTTGGAAACATTTATAGAAAGATACAAAACAGATGGAAACACATTAATGCAATTTGTCTTTGTAAGATTCATTTGTAAAGATTAGAGGGCAATTTATTCCCACATTTCCCAGGAAATTATTTCTAGAAATATCGCATCCTCCTTGGAAGATGAGATGATTTGGAGCAACTCTTCATGCATTCCTGTCTCAAATTATAAATGGGAATTCTGACCACCAAAAAAAAATAAAATGCTGTCAGAAAGATATTTTGCCTTTGCACTCTTTCAAATATGTTTTTGCTATGTATCATTTTCATGTTGCAATATGTTTCCATAAGGCACTCAAAACTCCTGTCTTCACATACAGAAAATAATACCTGAAGATTTTGGCAAAAACGCTTTCAAGATGGAAGCTGTCTGCCAGTTTTCCTCTCTAAGCTCATCCTAGTTTGTACAGCTTCAGTATAGTATTTTTGTATACTTACAGAGAGCCTTATTTTGGACATGTTTCAGTTGAACTCCCACGGAATCCCAAGCAATCTTTCAGACATAAGATTTTCCAGTGAGGAATGAAATCCATCATATTATGGGAGGACATTTTGAAAATGAAGGCTACATTTCAACAAACAAGGCTATCAGCCTTTCCCTCAAGCTTGAGCCTTAGTTTTTTAGCCCAACGATATGGGTTATTTAATTTAGAAGGAACTGCATGCCAGTTCTTCAGAAATGAGGAACCAAAGTTTCCTAGCTTGGTATGTTACCTGTCAACTCCTTGCATCAAATCATACTACTCTTTCTGCCCTGATGCTGCTCCAGATCCTTGGCTCTTAAATTTCATGAATTTCATCAGTTTTTGTCATCTGAAGTCCTGACCTGCTGATTTCTGCACTCCACTAATTTAAGGTTAAGAAAATATCTAAGTTGTAGAGCCAAAATTCATGTCTTTTGAAAACAAAGGAGATAAACTTCCCCTGTTAAAGAAACAAGGCAATGGCTGAAAAAAAAATATAAAAATCAAAGTATCGTAGAATGTCTTGGATTGGATAGGATCTCAACGATCACCCAAACCCCCTGCTATGGTAGGACTGCCCTCCACCAAATCAGGCTGCCCAGGGCCCTGTCTAACCCAGCCTCGTGCACTTCCAGGGGTAGGGCATCCACAGCTTCTCTGGACAGCCTGTGCCAGTGTCTCACCACTCTCTGAGTGAAAAATATACCCCTAACATCTGATCCAGACCACACCTCTGTAAGCTGAAAACAGTTCCCCCTTGTCCTATCACCTGTGCGTGTCAGCCCATGTAAAAAGCTGATCTCCTTCCTGTTTATAAGCTTCCTTTAATTACAGGAGGGTCACTGTGAGGTCTTCTTGGAGACATCTCCTCTCCAACTAAATAAGCCCAGCTCCCTCAGCCTTTCTCTGTAGGAGAGGTGCTCCAGCCCCTTGATCATCTTTCATGGATGTCCTCCGGACCAGCATCAACAACTCTACATCTATCTTGTGCTGGGGGCTGCATACTGTAACACAACATCCCAGGTAGGTCCTCCGGTCCTCCTAAAGGCAGAATGTAGGACTGCAATCACTTCCCTCACTTCTTTTGATGCAACTCAGGATACAGTTGGCCTTACGGGTTGCAAGCATACGTTGCTGGCTCAGAATCAAGCTTTTCATTTACCAGAATCCCCAGGATCTTCTCTGCAGACCTTCACTCAAGGTGTTATCCTAGTCTGTACACGTATCTGGAATTACCCAGATCAAAGCGCAACTCTCTGCACTGGACCTTGTTGAATCTCATGTTTATCTTATTCATAAACCTGAGCATATGTTTTCTGTAATGTAGGACACGTAGTTAACAGGCTTTTCTCTCAATTATGGGTATGTGGATTGTAACTTATATTTGACAAAAAGGGCAAAACTGAACAAATATCCAGCTCAACTACGGCACAGAACATTCTAGTAAAGACAGAGAAAAAAACTCCTTTGAGTTCTTCTGTCCTCCATCTCAGCTGCTGTTTGTTGCTAGACTGACATGAATGCAAAGAAGAACTGGAATTCAAAAAATAGCTGTGTGGGAAAAATAAATGCATTAAAAAAAAATAAAAGAGGGAGAAGCATGTGTGACATTACACATAAGCCTGTAAAAAACACATATTGAATCTGGTTCTTAGTCACCTCCCTGTGAACCTACTGAATCGACTGGGGCTGCCTGGGGATAAATGAAATGTGAAGCTGATCCATTTGACCTGCTACAGTCTCTGGTAGTCTAAATGTAATTTTAACCAAATCAGAACAGTAGCAACTTATCCTTAACCAGCACAGATGCAGGGAATGAGTCAAGGAGAAATGAACCAGGAGCATGTTTTGGAGCAACAGGATATCTATGGCTGGTGGAATTCCAGAACAAAACAGAATGTAATCTGCTCCCCATTTTGTAGCAGCTGATGGCAGTTCCGTGTAAAAATGGTAACTGTAGGCCAACTCTGTACTCTATTATACATTTCCTTTATTTGCCACAGCAATCAAAGGTATGGTTCTTAACAATTTCACTGTGAATTTCAGTTTATTCAGATTCTTTTGCTTTTTTGTTGAAGCCAAATGGCAGCCTTGATGTTGACTTATCGATCCTGGCATTCCTTTGCTCTGAAACAAGATCTGCCATGAAGAAGAAACTGGTACAAGGCCTGTAGATGCTCATTCCTTGCCCATCCTGGGTCCCAGATGCCTGTAGTTCCCCAGGCAGAAACATAAAAGGCTAAGAGGAGGAAGCATAACAGGTCTAGGACACAGCCTGAGTGTTTCTCTTTAGCTACATTTCCCAGCTCCCACATTTTGTCTTCTAATCAGAAAATGCTCCTTCACACACCAATAGAAATGAATTAGAAATTAGAAATTGTTCAGGGATTTAATCTGTATGCTGTCTTGAGATGTAAGTGATTCCTGTGGATACATGAAATAATAAAAAATAAATTACTTCCAGCTCATCTACTCCATGCTGCATTTACCTGGTTGGCAGATAAGTGTTGCTACTGCACTCATGGAAGTAAAAGGATAGAAACAGGACTTGAAAGTAGAAGAATGGATGCTTTTAGAAGAAGAAAAACAAGCCTTTTTTCAGATTTGAAATAGAAGCAGCTTGTGTCTTTCTCATTTGGAAAAAGTTCCTATACCTCCATGTTTTTTCAGCTCTTTCAAATTGCATTGGTTCAGCTACTAACGTATACTACTCCTCCCAAATATTTTTCTTAACGAGTTCACTATTTAATTAATCAAAACAACAACAACGATTACAAAAAGACATTACTTCCTGTAGATGAAACTTCCAGGCATCAAGAACTTGCGTCCTGTTAATCAACACTTCTATCTCTGAGACCCTGTCAAGGAAACTCAACCTTAGTCAAATAGAAGATCAACATCTGTCATTCAGAAACTATGTCATAGAATATATTTTTACAGTGGCTTACTGTGCCTCTTTGTTAGCAGTTTTCTGAGTGACTACAGTATGAACTATTTTCATGAGACACTGCAAACTGTGTCCTTGCTATGCGCTGCACCATCGGCTGTGATCTGAGATAGACTAAAATGCATGGAACTAAGATAGAACTGAACAGAATCATCCCATTATTTCTTCACTGTAAGTAATTTTGTTTTCAGTATTGTTTTTATGGCAACTCTTGGCGTAAACCTGTAGGTTAATAAGAAGTCACTACAGTTTGTGTCAAGCATACAGGTAAGACTCACTGAAGCTGGGGAAAAAGCCCATGTTTATAAAACACAGAATCTCACAGAGCTTGGGCTAAATTCATGCAGCTAGCATCAGTCTTTTGATCTGTTATACATGGAGTTAGTGCAACAGGATTTAATTTACATTAGAAGCAGACATGGTGCTATCAAATTTCCTCTCTTGTACTCAAGATCCCATTAGATGTGAACAACTTGGGACTTGTCACATCAGACTGGGAGAACTTTTTTTTGGCCAAATTACTGCAGAAATGTTTCAGATGGTGCAGCCAGTACCAACAACAACAGCAGGCAAGAATCTCTAACATTTGCTGTCTTTTCTACATGCCTTTTCATTTTTTTAACATAGCAAAAATGTAGATTTTATTACAGCTTTTTACGTGTTAAAATTGGCATGACCTGAAAAAATGGAGTATCTTCATTCAGTGAGGAAACATAGCTTGGATGTTGTAGCAATCCTCCTTTCTCCTTAGCCTCGTCTTAGTTTGAAATTGGCAGGGCATAATGGAGAGAAAGTAACTGTGGTTTCATGCTCCTTCAGCCCTGAGCTGCTGCATCAGAGATGTATTTCATGTGAATACTTGCATGCAGGTAGCTGATGAACGATTTTTGGCCATAATAAATAGGTGGCGCTTCCATGCAACCAGAGGACTTGGATTTATTTACAGCTGATGAAGACCTGGGGCCATAGCCTGAAATCAGCTCATCCAATGGGTGTAGTTAAATGCTCAGGGAGGTAGTAACTTTTGCTCACCAGCAGCAAGTAGAGATCACTGATCTATGCAGCTAACTTGGATAGCCCGTAGGTGTTATAAATCCCCAGATTAGCCCAACCTGGACTGCAACATGCCCTCAGCAAAGCCCTACCCAGCCTGTTGAATCGTTGCTCATTCTAATGTTTATTTTTGTCTTATTCAAAAATATTTTTATTCCAGAGCTACTGGATTGCTATCTTTTTCATCATTTCAGTCACAGAGAATTTGGAGGCAATCTTATGGACAAATGTCAGGGGAGTACCAGAGGACAACAAGCGTTCAATCATTCTGGAGTTGGCAACTTTCTAACAGAGCTAGAAAACACCCGTGCTTCAACTCAACTCAATGCAAATGCACATAATTCAAGTCCAGACCTAGAAGTCTCTTAAGCAATGGGTTGATCCAGAGTTTGTTGATATCAGAAAGGTTTCTTCCATTGTGACAGAAGCTAAAACCAGATAAAAAGACTGACACAATAATGCAGAGCTGTCTTACTCCTGCAGAGGAAGGTTTCTGTCTTGCCACATGTTACCAGACCATTGCAAATCTGCCGCTTTTTAGTTTAAAGAGGTATTTTTGAGGCAAATCCTTGACCTGAAATTTGCAGGAGCCCTTAGACTTCTGTACACTTCCTTCAGCCCTTTGAATATGCAAGTCTTGTCAAAACTCTTTCCAACTTTCAGTGGTGCTGTTTTCAGTGTTGCAGTTGCTATGATTTCCAGTGTTTTCCAGTGTTTAGCATCTTCCGTGATTCAAAGCTCTCAGATGTATGTTTTTCACGTGTAAAAGGTAATTTGGAGATTCATAGCTCAAGGTTTTTCATAGCACTACAGAACTCAGCTCTGCATCAGGACATTGTTTGACTCAGTCCATTTATCTCAGTGTTTCATCTGGTTCCCATTCATAACACCAGAGACATTAGTGCCTATTAAGAACTGCACTCAGTAAATTTTCAAATACTTTCTTTTGAATGGTGAGTACACTATTTGTATTTGAGCATTACTTTGTAATTCACTCTGTTTAAATATTCTACTAGCTCTATTGTCAAGGTTAAGCTTTCAGATGCAGATGCAACCAAAACAGTTTCTGGAAGTGAAGACGTGCAAAACATCTGAACTGAGAAATGACTTTCAGATTTCGCTAAAATATTGATAGTTGCAAATAAAGAATGGGTAAAAATTTTGAGCTGACAACTAGTGCAGTTCTAAAAATAGTAATAAAAATTTTGCTGTAGGTCACTGTAATGGGTTTTGTTCATGGGTTGTTTTTTATTTTGTCAAATTGTTAAAGAAACAGTGAAGATGGAAACTAGAAAGTAGTATGAATTTGCTACAGAACTGAACATACATATTCTAAGAGAGAGCTTTTGTTCCAGTCCAAACAGATGAGACAAGGAATGTGTTGTTATAAATTTCTTTTTATAAATGAATTCCTATAAAATTAAATTCTTACCGAAGAAAATATGACAACCCAGCTACAAAACCAGAAATAAAACGCTGGTTTTCAGAAGAGTCTTAGCTCTTCGCCTGCTCTCAAGACAGAGTTTTCCTATAGGAATTGTCCTTGCTCGTAGCATGTTTGGATTTAATATGCATGGTTATTGCTATCTTAAAATCTTTCCATCAAGCAGTCACAGAAAAATCGACTACCATGGGTGTTAGCTGGCCAAACCAAATCTGCTAATGTTAGGATTTATTTGGACAAAATGTGTACAATCACAAAGAAAGATAGCAGCAGTAAAAAATAATAATAATAATAGTGTGAAATGCACTATATAGAACAGTTCTGTCTAAAATTGCTCTGAAAACTTGCATAGGCTTTTCTTCAATATGTCAGAATTTCATATTTTTCAGCATTAATTTTTATAATTATAGGAATAATGACATAAGCTGATGTATTTTGTATCTCTTTCCAGCTGGTGCTAATACAGACATAACTTTTATGTAGCTTTCCATAGTGGATCAGTGATGCATTTCGGTAATAAAAGATATGCTATCAGCTTTTTCATTAAGTTCAGATTTCTGCTGGTGACAATTTTCTTTATAAAAAAGTATCACTTTCATTAGCCTAAGTATTTTGATTTTGTTTGTGACACATCATAAATTGTATTTATTATACAATGGCTTTTGTTGCCCTATTTCCATGTAAGTATGTGACTCCTAAAAGAATAAAACTTCTTCTTCTGTCCATAATATATATAAATTCTGCTGCTAAGTTGCAGCCCCTGCTCTAACCCTAACCAGCCTTTCCTGTTTTCACAGTTTTTGTTTCAGTAATTTTTGCTTGGATTGGAATGTTCCACAACTGTATTTCATGGGAAAAATCCTTAGGTAAAGTTGTATGATGGGCATGTCCTTTTCTGAATAAAAATAGTGATTATCTCACATTTGAAAAACACGTACACATTAAAAATCTGCTCTTTGACACTTTAGTGACAGGATTTCCACGACTCACTTACACGGTCTAGTCTAGACAAAATCATAGGAAAAGTCTGAGGCTGATTCAGCTTACTGCACAAGTTTGTTTAGCTTCCAGACAAGTTGAACAACAGCCCTTTTGAGGTCACTGAAACCTTTTCAAGGTGTCCCTGGTTTTCTTGTTCTCCAGCTTACCACAGCCAATTTAACTAAAATTGACATCAGATATCTAGAGTTTTTTTCTATCCATGCTTGTAGATGTAAGGACAGAGGCCTACTCAGTGTGGAATTGCAAAATACTTTTTTGTTCTATAAATTTAACTTTTTTTATTATGATGCATTCTGCCCAAAATATACCTTGCTGAGCCTCAAGAACAGTAATCTTTGTGTGACAGTACCCCCATGCAATATTCGACCTGTAATTTGAAGTGAGAGAAAGTGCAATTCAGCTATGGTTCAGAAACATTTATTTTCTTTTCCTAGTGGATGTACAGCAACTCTTTTAGACCCCAGTTTCTAAGGAATTGGATAATTATTTGGAAGAAACATATGAAATATTTCATATTTAATTTTAAATTCAATACAGGGGAAAGAAAACAACATTCCACAATGTCAGAGATGAATTTCCTTCCACCATTTTTTATTCTTAAAGCAGAATAATTCCAAAATAGAGATTCATTGAAAGACAGAACTGTTATGTTAGGAAGAACAATTTAAAATTAATTGAAAGATAATGTTTCACCGGAACTTGAAATACATTTTGTGAAAAATGTAGGATTATGCTTGTGACCTTTTTCAGAATTTTTTCCCACTTGGTCCATTTTCAGTTCTTTGTCTGTTTAGCAAATATTTGACCAGGAGTCAAAGCAGAAAGGTAGAATAAGTTATCACATTCGCTTTACATTATGAATCTTGATGTAAATCTGCGTCATTAAGTCCTGTAGAATGTTATGCATTATGGCTTAGAGAGAGAAGATGGCACATTTTTAGAAGAGAGCGATATTTAGTATTTCTATTTGCTTTTGAATCTGGAGAAGGCAAATTTCTTCTCAAGGTTTGCTATTTGATCCATGACTTTCAAAAACAATTTAGTTTTCAATGGGACGGAGTTAAAGTGCATTTCTTTCCAAAGATCATGAAGTAGAGTGAGAAAAAAGTTTTTTAGCGTGCAACTCAGATAAGCTCTTGAAGTTAAAGAGAATGAATCTAAGCCTACATGAGTCTGTTGTATCACTGAATCTATTTCCTCCTCCTTTGATTGTAAATGTAAATGGTCTGATAGTAAATTATCAACTACAAAACACTATTTTTCAGCACAGTCATCACCATTAGCTGTGCATTTTTGCCAGCAATGTACATTGACATGCATGTCATGCTTATTACTATCTGCATGGCCATACAGAACATGGCTTGTTTTTCACATTGCTGTCACCACTGCTGAAACACACCACCTACCACCTCACTGTGTTCATGTCCACTGTTTGGTATCCATAAACATTCTGCAAGAGTCAATGAATTTCAAAATCTGACACTTTCACATCAGATACTATTTTGTCACATTGCCCCTGTGTTCCCATCTGTCACATGGCAAGAAAATGCAATGGAGTACTGGTGGGAAGGTTCAACCTCTACAGCCATCCAACCAACATTTACCTGTGATGTCATGGGCCAATACAGTGAAGTAGGAGGTATTATTTTCAGAGCAATCATAAGATTTGGAACGATGCTTATTTTAGGATAGTCAAACTGAAATTTCAGTGTGTATCTATTTAGGTGTAATTTTTATTTTTTCATTGTTCCTTCAGGCAGTGGAATTTAAACTGAAAGTTCATACTGTCAACAGGGTGCTCAAAATTTGTACATATCTATTTATAAAAAGTGGTTGCATGGTTCCTCATGTAATTACACATATTGAAACTTAGATCTCTCCATGGTATGTATGCAGATGTGGCTTCCCCTTATAAGAAATATTACTTGTACATGCAAATGTTTCATTAAATATTTATGCAAAAGCTTTTAAGGTGAATGTGAAGTGGATTACTTCCACCTATACCTGTAGAAGCAAGTATTTGCCTAATGTGTATCTAATTGATGTTTTAATAATTCTTCGTTTTTTGTTTAGGAAGATAAAGAATGTGCTAATGGGTGGAAGTCAAAAAATAAATGATTGTCCTTCCATTATGTTCCCTATCATCTCAAAATTTTCTATGTTAAGTAAGGCAAAAAAATTTAGAGGATTTTATACTTTTAAAACTGAATTCTGTAACTGCCTTTTGATTTGCACATAAGAGTTTTGTAGGGCAGCCGAGTCCTCCTGCATCTTCCATTTTTGAGTTGCAGTGGAAGATGAAAGCTCTAGCACACATTTAAGTGCCTAGCAGATTGAATGAAGTCATGTTTTAATTCAGCCACAGTATCTGACTTTGCCTTATGAGATGGAAAATAATCTTTTTCAACCTTTTCTTCTTTGTCTACAAGCATATTCAAATTATTTCACTTGTGATGAGTTCTTTAATACGTGTTTACAGCTCTTGACTTTTCTTAACAGAAAACAGGGAGACATTTGGAGACAAAATCATAAAACTTAATAGTTGTAATTCTACTTCTGCGTATTAGCTGATAACTGACTACTAGGAGCCTTTCTTTTCCTTGTCTGTGTTAGCTCCACACATATGAATTAATGACACATTCCACAATGTCAGGAAAATGAAGCAGCTCGATATTCATCATAGTGCTGGATTCCTGTTTATCATTACCCTAGGCTAGGCCCTTAACAAATAAAAACATCCTGTCTAAGAGCTTCACCACATGAAAAACATCAGGAAGAGCCAAAGAGCAGATGACAGTGGATGTGGAGTACAAAAATGGAAATCAAAATGCTGGTAGCTTCTCCTGACATTAGAATATACTGATGCTTTTATAAAAAACTGCTCGTGTAGACTGCAGACGTCTGCAGAATACAAACTGTACAGTTTCGGCAGTACTTTGATGGTGATACTAGATGGAGAATTCTGAAAACCTATAGCATCACACTGTGCAGAATTCTTCTTTGAGCTTCCCACCAAGTGTTCCACATGGTGTTATTCCTTCATAGATGAACTGAATCCTTTTCATCCCAGGACAGATACGAAATTAAAAGATAAGTGATAATATATCCCAGCTAAGCAATGGTCTCACTGTTATGCTCCTGAGAGAGAAAGTAGTCACAGAAAACATAGTGCTTAAAATCCTTAACCATTTCTATACTCTCAAAATGTTTTTTCTTATCAAGCAACTCTACAGGATGGACAACATACCAGATTGTTTAAGTGATCTCACAAAAGAAGTGCTAACTTTCCAGTGGCACTACAGTGACACTAGAAAGGAGAAGCATAGGAGAATGGTAGGTGAAACACGCGTGCACCGAACTCTTCACTGGGCATAGCTGAGTAAAGTACAGTCCTCCAGCAGGATGCACAAAAGGCTTTTTTGAGTTCCATGCATTCTTTAGGTAGTTTTCTCTCCCAGTAGCATTACACATTTTGAAATTAACTGGAAGTTAAAGTACCTGTCACTGGCTGGAACATTATTTTCTTCTTGCAAGTATATCAAATAGAAAATTTCTTTGTTCTAAAGGGCCTCTGTTGAGAAGAAAAAAAAATTAGAATCAAAGGATGCAGTCCAATCCAAAGACTCCTAGAGTTTTATTGCCATCTGTGCAGTCCATGACAGCAGAGTCTGTTTGCTGTTTAGTAACACAAACATGGGGTCTTTATTGACATCACTGTGGACAGTTGGTGGCTGATAATAGAATCATAGAATGGTCTGGGTTGAAAAGTACCTCAAAGACCATTGAGTTTCAACCCCCCTGCTGTGGGCAGGATCGTCAACCACTAAACCAGCCTTGCCTAGACCGCCTCCAGGGATGGGGGATCCACAACTTCTCTGGACAGCCTGTTCCAGTACATCACCACCATCTGAGTGAAGAACTTCCTTCTAACATCTAAGCTAAATCTCCCCTGTCTTAGTTTAAAACTATTCCCCCTTGTCCTATCAACCCATGTAAACAGATGGAAGAGAGCTGACAGCATGACAGTTATCCAGCATATTACAGAAGGTCTGACAGTAGAGGTTCAAAACAAATCGAGCAAGTCTTCAAGACAGTGTGTCCTATCCAGGACTTTTCCTTGGTTTTCACAGAGACTTACTACTCTTCTAAAAAACGGACAGACTCTTGCAAGTACAGTCTGCAATTCATAGAGGCATGCAAGAAGAATTTTAAAAAATAAGCAGGCATCTGGAGATTCAAAGCTAGTACTTCATTAAGACTGATGTACAAAGATCAGTTTATCTGTCTAAGTTTCTTTCAGTTGTCTAGATTTCTGAAATGTCAGGGGTGGAAATTCTGAAAGTATTGAAACTCTCCTTCTTTTCTCATTCTAGGTACAAATTCTGTGAGGAAAACTGACATTTTGTAAACCGTCTGCTGCCCCTTTTCAGAAATAATGCTAGTAGTTGGGAGTTCAAAATCTGGGTGGTTCCTGAAGCCTGAAATGACCTCTTAGAAGGAGTCTAGATAAAACACATTATTGTTTTCTAAGTTAGCACCAGGATGAGATTGAATACAGGAATAGCAAATACTATGTGAGCTCTGTTATTATCTACTACCTCTGCTCTGTTACTGTCATGGCTTCATCTGGTATCTCATTCACCGTTTCTAGGGGCTGGGGAGAAGTTTTTCATAATGTGGATATTATATTATATTCTTCCATTGGGTTCATTTTCTGAGAGTATCCTTCCTTTACTTTGGTACTGTAGTCATAAGACAACCTTCATTCATGCTAAAAGTGTCTGGAAATAGTTTTATCCTTTCTCTTCCTTCAATTAATTTTATATGATGAACATGGGAAGATTAGGCAAAGGTGGACACAGAGAGAAAGAATGAATTCCCTGTCATCCTACCCTTTTCTTCAAAAAAAGGCACTCATCAACTAATGAAAAGAATACTTGCAAGGAACCACAGTCTTTTATACTAACTTGATTGTGGGCCAACATTAGATATACAGCCTTTCCCCTTCAGTTAATCATGAAGATACATCAAGATCTTAAACCAAGTCCCTCCTTCCCAGATTCATGATGTATTCTCAAGTACTGTGAGGCATCAGCTTCTTCGTTGAAAGGTTTGACAGAATGGCTCAGTGGCTTTACTGTAGCACTAAATTACTTGAATGCCATGGTAACCAGGATGTTGAGAAGGTGGAGTTACTGAATGACTTCCTTGATTTGGTATTCACTTCTATGTCTGGAATCCCAGACCCTGGAGGTAAGAGTGAGGGTACAGAGAAAGAAAGACTTTCCCTTTGTCATGGGGGATCTGGTTAGAGATCATCTAAGCAAATCTGATGCACGCAAATCCATAGGCTATGATGGGATGCATCCACGAGTACTGAAGGAAGTGGCAGAAGTAGTTGCCAAACCACTCTATTATCTATGAAAGGTCATGGAGAACATGAGAGGTACCTGAAGGTAGAACAAAAGTTAATGTCACTCTAGTCTTCAAAAAGGACAAGCTGAAAGACCCAGGAAACTAAAGACCTGTTAGCCTTGGTTCCTTGGAAAGTGTTGGAGAAAGATAATTCTGTTTGCCATCTCCAAGCATGTGGAAGAAAAGAAGATTATCAGTCAACAAGGATTCATCAAGGGGAAGTCATGTTTGGTCAGTGTGGTAGTCTTCTATGATGTCATCACTGGCTGGATAGATGAGGGGAGGGAAGTGTATACAGTGTAACTTGGCTTCATTAAGGTATTTGAGGCTGTCTCCCACAATATCCAGGCAATGAAGCTTAAGAACCATGGGATAGATGAGAGGACAATGGGGTAGACTGAGAACTGGTTGACTGGTAGAGCTCATAGTGTTGTGATCAGTGGCAGGGTCTAGTTGGAAGCCTGTAACTAGCAGTGTTCCTCAGTGGTCAGGTATTGGGTCTGGTCTTATCATAGAGTCATAGGATGGCCTGGATTGAAAAGAACCATAAAGATTACCTAGTTTCAACCCTCTGCTGTGGGCAGGATTGACAAATATTGGACTAGGCTGCCTGGAGCCACATCCAGCCTTGTCTTGAATATCTCCAGGAACTGGGTATCCACAGCCTCTCTGAGCAACTTATCTTGCTCAGCATCTTCATCAGTGACCTGGATGAAGGAATAGAGTGTACCCTTAGCAGGTTTGCTAATTGTACAAAACTAGGAGGAGTGGCTGGCACACCAGAAGGCTGTGCTGCCATTCTGCAAGACCTGGACAAGTTGGAGAGTTGGGTGAAGAGGAATCTGAAGAGGTTTAACAAGGACAAATGCAACATCCTACACCCGTACAAGAATAACCACATAACAGTGAATATTAGAGGATTACCTGCTGGTAAGAAGCTCTGCAGAGAAGAGTTTCATAAAGAGGAACTTTATGTCCTGGTGTACAACAGGTTGGCCATGAACCAGTAGTGCGTCCTTGTAGCCAAGAAGACCATTGGTATCTTGGAATCCATTAAAAAGAGTGTGGCTAGCAGAACAAGGGAGGTGATCCTTCCCTTCTACTCTGCCCTGGTGATGTCAAATGTGAAGTACTGTGTCCTGTAACGGACACAAGAAAGACAGGGTAGTTCTGAAGAAAGTCCAGTGGAGGGCTACAAAGATGATTAGGGACCTGGAAGATCACTCTTACAAGGAAAGGATAAGAGATCTGAGACTTTAGCCTGGAGAAGGTGGAGTGGGGATCTGTTCAACACTTACAAATAACTAGGGCAGCTGTCAAGAGGATGGGGCCATATTCTTTTTGTAGATGCCCAGCAACAGAACAAGGATCTATATATACTGGAACACAGGAAGTTCCATCTCGTCATGACAAAGTACTAATTGACTATAAGGGTCGGAGCTGTGGAGCGAACTGGTTCTGGAGTCCCATTCTCTGGAGATATTCAGTGCCCATTTAGATACCTGCTTATGCAATCAACTCTAGAGAATATGCTGTAGCAGGAGGTTGGACTGGATATCTCCAGAGCTTTCTTACAACCTCTACAGTTTTGTGATTCTGTGACTAAATAATTTGATAATAAATGAAAATTAGAACAAAAATTGACTTAGGAAATTGACTTATTAGGAAATACAGACTGGTATTTGTAGCATTTACAACTACACACATGTCTATAGGTATATCATGAAATAATGAGGCAGAATATCTTATGTTACCAGGTAGGCATAGTGAGTATCTTAAGTACATACCAAGAATGGTTTCTGAAAACACAAGGCAAAGTACTTTCAGCAGTACTCTCATAAATGGTGTGCATGTGCAGCTCTCCCTCCTTCAAACCTTATTGTTCCTGGAAGCTTTCACGTAATGATGATATCTTAGTTGTCCTATGTCAATTCTCACGTCAAAGTGATCGGAATGTTGATATAAAGGTAATTATAGAGTTCTTGAGCTGCTCTCACTGTATGTGTTAGAGACAACCACTGGCAAAGCAGCTTTAAACCATACACAAGCACACTTTTGTGATTTGTGACTGCATATAAAATCTGGTTTTCAATTTCCTTGAGGCCCAAATTTGAGACATATTAATCCCCTTCATATTAACTGGTGTTCAGATGATTTGCATCTTAAAGGTCAGGTCCTGAGCAGCTGACTTTACCCTCTCATAAACGAAATTTTCTGAAATTATAGTAATCTGTGGCAGAAATCCTGCAACAAGAAAAATCAGGTAAAATGGTATTCCAGAAACATAAAGATGTGACGATAGATGAAGAAACAGAAAGGAGGTAAATAATATTCCCTAAATAGCAAATCTTGTTCAAAATGAATGATTAGACTCAGCTACCGGCATCTTTACAGGAATGTGACAAAACACAATCCAAGTATCATTTAAAATAATTTATGTACTAGTGAAATATGTTAAAAAAACAGCTTAGAAACATACAGTTCAAAGATGTAGAATGGTATGTAAATATCTTGGCAGTTTTTAAGTAATCCCAACCTTGCAACCTCCATTTCACAAGTAAGAATCCTGTTGTCTGACTTTCAGTGACAATGAGTGTCGCTGAAAAAGTAATCTTTCACCGTGCCCTAGAATTTGCCCTGTCCTGCTTGCTGTTTTTGCTAGCCTTAATGGAAGACAAAGCAGGGAATAAAGCTTTTATACTCTACCGGCATACAAACTAAATTTCCAAGAACCTTTGTCAGACATAAATCTCTCCAGATCTCATTGCTATATTTAACATAACAACAAAAANACAAGAATAACCACATAACAGTGAATATTAGAGGATTACCTGCTGGTAAGAAGCTCTGCAGAGAAGAGTTTCATAAAGAGGAACTTTATGTCCTGGTGTACAACAGGTTGGCCATGAACCAGTAGTGCGTCCTTGTAGCCAAGAAGACCATTGGTATCTTGGAATCCATTAAAAAGAGTGTGGCTAGCAGAACAAGGGAGGTGATCCTTCCCTTCTACTCTGCCCTGGTGATGTCAAATGTGAAGTACTGTGTCCTGTAACGGACACAAGAAAGACAGGGTAGTTCTGAAGAAAGTCCAGTGGAGGGCTACAAAGATGATTAGGGACCTGGAAGATCACTCTTACAAGGAAAGGATAAGAGATCTGAGACTTTAGCCTGGAGAAGGTGGAGTGGGGATCTGTTCAACACTTACAAATAACTAGGGCAGCTGTCAAGAGGATGGGGCCATATTCTTTTTGTAGATGCCCAGCAACAGAACAAGGATCTATATATACTGGAACACAGGAAGTTCCATCTCGTCATGACAAAGTACTAATTGACTATAAGGGTCGGAGCTGTGGAGCGAACTGGTTCTGGAGTCCCATTCTCTGGAGATATTCAGTGCCCATTTAGATACCTGCTTATGCAATCAACTCTAGAGAATATGCTGTAGCAGGAGGTTGGACTGGATATCTCCAGAGCTTTCTTACAACCTCTACAGTTTTGTGATTCTGTGACTAAATAATTTGATAATAAATGAAAATTAGAACAAAAATTGACTTAGGAAATTGACTTATTAGGAAATACAGACTGGTATTTGTAGCATTTACAACTACACACATGTCTATAGGTATATCATGAAATAATGAGGCAGAATATCTTATGTTACCAGGTAGGCATAGTGAGTATCTTAAGTACATACCAAGAATGGTTTCTGAAAACACAAGGCAAAGTACTTTCAGCAGTACTCTCATAAATGGTGTGCATGTGCAGCTCTCCCTCCTTCAAACCTTATTGTTCCTGGAAGCTTTCACGTAATGATGATATCTTAGTTGTCCTATGTCAATTCTCACGTCAAAGTGATCGGAATGTTGATATAAAGGTAATTATAGAGTTCTTGAGCTGCTCTCACTGTATGTGTTAGAGACAACCACTGGCAAAGCAGCTTTAAACCATACACAAGCACACTTTTGTGATTTGTGACTGCATATAAAATCTGGTTTTCAATTTCCTTGAGGCCCAAATTTGAGACATATTAATCCCCTTCATATTAACTGGTGTTCAGATGATTTGCATCTTAAAGGTCAGGTCCTGAGCAGCTGACTTTACCCTCTCATAAACGAAATTTTCTGAAATTATAGTAATCTGTGGCAGAAATCCTGCAACAAGAAAAATCAGGTAAAATGGTATTCCAGAAACATAAAGATGTGACGATAGATGAAGAAACAGAAAGGAGGTAAATAATATTCCCTAAATAGCAAATCTTGTTCAAAATGAATGATTAGACTCAGCTACCGGCATCTTTACAGGAATGTGACAAAACACAATCCAAGTATCATTTAAAATAATTTATGTACTAGTGAAATATGTTAAAAAAACAGCTTAGAAACATACAGTTCAAAGATGTAGAATGGTATGTAAATATCTTGGCAGTTTTTAAGTAATCCCAACCTTGCAACCTCCATTTCACAAGTAAGAATCCTGTTGTCTGACTTTCAGTGACAATGAGTGTCGCTGAAAAAGTAATCTTTCACCGTGCCCTAGAATTTGCCCTGTCCTGCTTGCTGTTTTTGCTAGCCTTAATGGAAGACAAAGCAGGGAATAAAGCTTTTATACTCTACCGGCATACAAACTAAATTTCCAAGAACCTTTGTCAGACATAAATCTCTCCAGATCTCATTGCTATATTTAACATAACAACAAAAATATAAATAGCAATGAAACACTATTTTATACCTCTGTGGCGCCGCTTTGTCGTTGATCCCTAGCATTTTGCTGTTAGACAGTATTTGCAGTACCACAAACTTAAAAGAATGAAAGCCATTGGTTTGATACTGGCAATGCAAAGAGGTCACATTTTGGGCGCAAATATTAATTTATTAAAATTTTCCGGCAGTTGGAGTAGATCAACACCTATTTTCACCAGAAGTTACCAGATGCTAGAGTGACTCACTCTGGATAGAAGAGCAGATTGTCCTAAAAAAAAAACTAATTATCAAGGGGAGACAGATTTTACAGTGCAAGAACAACAAAGAGACAGCTGCACTATGCTGGTTATGGAGCAAGATTCATCTGAATTTTCTGAAGTGAATCTGAACTCTGTCCAATACTTGTCCAATACGTGCTGGGGTTAGGTATGGGAATTGCACTTAGTAATATTTTCTCTAACAACTAAGCAGAAAATATTTATTAAGCATGAAATCTATTTCTTAACTTTGCTCTTAACAAGAACAGGAGTATGTGGATTGTGACAATGTTTTTGTTCCACAACTTTACTTGCTCAAGAACTTTATCTGTACAGTAAAGAATACTGTACATTCATGGAGAGAACCTGCATCATCTTCATAGTCTTATTAGACCTATAATACATCTTTTCATGAAACACGTATTGAAAAAGTCATCTGAACAATGAGCCCCACTCTTTAATATATAACCCCCACAACAATTTCAAAGACGTTTGGAAGACTGCATATCTTTACTGAATATTTTATTTCTAGAGCTATGCTTTCCATAGGACCTGAAGTCATTGGATGTGATAGCTACTGATTTACGGTGACATTGAAAGGACTAGAGAATTTATGTGTTGTTGCACAACAGTAAGCAAAACATCTGGGAAGCACTCTCCTCAGGAGAAGTGGTACAATTCAGACTTTGGAGCACGTGTGCACATGCAGAAACGCTGACTGCTAGGTAAGCAAATAAAGTAGCTACAGTTGTGCACGACTAAAAAGCTGATTTTTCTCTGCATAGAAAAACAGCTGGAAAAAAGCTTAGGGTATAAATAGCCAATAACAGCAAAAAGAGGGAAGCAGGAAAATTGTTGTCACTGATTGACACATGGAGATAAGGGTAAGAGATTAAGCCCAAGGAACAGAACCCTAGATTCAGGCCTCTTCTTTAACCAATAATTTGGAATGAACAACATTCATATTGTTAAGTTCTGCTTACACTAATGTTTTAGGAGAGGAAGCGAAACTGTCATTGCTATACTACTATACCAGTTATGGTCCCATTAGGCAGTGTGATTGGCAGCTACAAAATTGTGTCATGGCCAGGGCCGCTATTTGGTCAGGATAGCAAAAATTCCGCATAAAGCAAGTGATTCTAAAATCCAGTTTGTCTCCTGATAAAACGTGCAATGTTAAAATAAGGCATATTTTGAAATAAATATATAAATGAAAAATGAACCAGGTATAAAAAAAAAAAAAAAAAAAAAAAAAAAAAAAAAAAAAGAAAAAAAAAAGCAACAAGACTTACAAATACAGAATAGTATATAGAACTCTCTATTTCAAATTGTGTTTCCTGAAAAATTCAGGGAATTTATTCCTGTAAAAATATCTGTTTTGCGCGCATGCACATTATAAAAAAAGCAATATTTTCCTAAGATTCAGGAGTTTCTAATAATGTCACTGCCTTCTGTTCATATACTTTTTGTCTCCTTCACTATCTAGACTCAGACTATGCTAAACCTTAAAAAACTAATGAGTGCAACAGACTTCAGGACATTTGTGAAGATGAAGGATGCTCTTCTGTGGATTATGAACCTCTATCAGTAAAAGGTACCAGCTCAAAACAGAAACAAAGGAAACATAAACAGCAACTCCACAGAACTGACAATAAACTAACTCAAAAATTTCCCTCAAGAAGTCAACACCAAATGTAAGAAACTTTATGAGCTACCTGCTTGGAACGGGGCTCACTGAAGTTAAAGATGTTTTCTGCCTCATTCAAGAAAACAGTGCCCTAAAAAGACCCACTTGTTTCTTCTGCCCTCTTTTCCTTTTAGTTGAAAGAGTTTATAGAACTCTGAAAACGACTGATGTGCTTGTGACAGGAAGCAGAATAAAAGTGGAAAGACAAAATTTCTCAATGGGAAATGAGTTGTGGGAGAAGGAGAGGAGATTGTGTGGACTTCAGGTTAAATGAGGAAACACAGATCAGGCATTTTATCACTATTAGTTTTACTTGCTCTTCCATAACCTGCTATTCAGTAACACTGGTGTTACCTGGACTCAAACGTTTGTACTGCCTAGGTTAAGTAAAACTCCAAAGGATATTTAAAGCATGGCCACTCCTCTTGAAAAGTCATACTAGATTAAGGATAAGTTAGATATACAACAGACTGTATTTTCTAAAACCAGTTTGCACAATACAGCTAACTTCAGCAGATTTCTCAATGTTTTAATTTACATTAAGCACAATAATTGCACTAAATGCATTTACATATGCTTGTAATAATTCTTGTAGATAAAATAGGCTTTGATAACCTTATCAAAATTATATTATGTATCAAAAATTATACTGATACATTCAAGAATCATCAAGTCCTGAAAGAAAATGAAAATTTACAGTGAGATCATTCAGAGTGAATCAAATTTTAATTTGCTTACTGCTAACTCCGTCTTCACATAAGGTTCTATGTTGTATTTCAAAATTCTTTTTTTTTTTTTTTAAACTGGAATAGTATTTGTCACACAGAATTAAATATTGCAAGCTCTTAAGTGTGTAAATATTATTTCAATTTTTTGTGTGAACTTAAGATTAGATCCTGAACAATTTGTGATTTCTTTGTAATTGACTCATGATTACTTTATTTCTATTAGAGAAAAAATAAGGGAAAGAAAGATGAAAAAACATAGATCAGAACAATTTAAAATGAAGTATCCATGACTGACCCATAAATCACATTGTCATGATAGAATGGGAACACATTTAAGAAAACAGTAGTTTCCAGTTCTTTCAGTAAGGTGGGAAGATAGAAAGACTCACTGTCCTTTCTGTGACTAATAACCAGACCTACAGAAAAAAAACAGACCCACTGTACACCATGTATACAAAAGACTCAGCAGAGTTGTACTACAGAATTCATCCACGCAGATAAACAACCTGAGGGGTCCATAAGAAATGAGGCTATTACAAATGGGACATAGGTCAGAAGATTCAAACTAGTGGGCTGTATTCAGTGTACAGGATACTTGCTCAGCATCCATTCACAGATAACGTTTTGTTTTAGAGAACCATTATGTTTGAGGATTGGACAATTTATGAAGTCTCTAAACTAGAAACATTAGAGTATCTGAAGAAGTGTTTCCCACACTGTTCTCCAAGGATCCACCTACGGTGATATTTAGCTTGCATGGGCCTTAGGCAGGTGGTCTGTTCCATGTCTATTTCTGCTGGAAGATAGCAATGGGGAACAGAATAGGCCCTGCTTAATGCATGATGAGATGGCTTTGGATCTGCTCTAAAAGCTGTACTCTCACAAGTCCATGGGGCCAGACAGACTGTAGAGTGTTGGGGGAGTTGGTGGATGTGGTTACCAAGCCACTCTCCATCATCCTTCAACAGTTCTGGCTAACCATAGATGACTCGATGAACTGGAGACTGGTAAATATGACACCCATCTACAAAGAGGGCCAGAAAGATGATCCCAGTAGCTACAGACCTATCAGTCTCATCTCGCTGCCAGGGAAGGTTATGGAACAGATTATCTCAGGAGCCATCGTGGATCAATTAAAGGTCAACCAGAAGATCAGGCCCAGTCAGCACAGGTTTGTGAATGGTAGATCCTATTTGACAAACCTGATCTTGTTCTAAGGCTGTCAGTATGGTCAACCTCGACTTCAGTAAAGCCTTTGACACTGTCACACACAATATCTTCACGGAGAAGCTGGCTGCCCATGGTTTGGATGGGCATATGCTATGGTGGGTGAAACACTGTCTGGAAGACTGTGCCTGAAGTGGTCTGTGGAGTTAAATCCAGTTGGCAGCCAGTCATGGGTGGTATCCCCCAGGGCTTGCTACTGGGGCCACTCCTATTCAATATGTTCATCAGTGATCTTGATGAGGGGACTGAGTGCACCCTCAGTAATTTTGCAGACAACACTGCAAACAAGCTGGGAGGGAGTGTTGATCTGCCAGAGGGTAGAAAGGAACTACAGAGGGATGTGGATAGACTGGACCAAGGTAAACTGTATGAGTCGCAGCAGGGCCAAGATTCGGGTCCTGCATTTGGTCTCAACAACCCCATGCAGCCCTGCAGGCTTGGGGAGGAATGGCTGGAAAGCTTCCTGAATTCCACCAGCAGAGTGCCCAGAGAGTTCTTTGGAAGGTGAAACCCTTAAGTCTCACTTTAATTCTAAATAAAGGGTTAAGACTTCAAGGATTAAGTCTATTCAACATATCTGAAAACCTGTGCACAGCAGATAGAAAACTTAAGGGAGGTACAGGTAAAATCTATAAACTCCTGAAATAATTAATGGCTGTTTATTCCTCCTGTAGGCAGAATGGCAGAGACATCACTCAGATTTCTCAGGCCAACTGATAACACAACCTTCCCATGCCAGTTCTGAGGCTGAAGATACGTCAGCATAGAATCACTGAGGTCACTTCTCTCTTTTGTTATTCTCCTTTTTGGCTCTTTTCTATATTCAAAATTGTTTTAGAGCTAACAGGATTTACAATCATGTAAATAAAGAACATTATATTAGCTTGCATATCAGATATGCTTGTTTATTCTGAACAAGGAAAAGCTAGTAATAGCATTTTCATGACATCAGAGGCGAAGCAAAGGAAGCCATTCTAACGAATTAATCTCAGTATTGTTTATAAAGAAATATAGGCAACTGATCTGTGTAATTGTTCAAAGGAGTCACAGTTTGCACAGTATGTTTAAACAACATACAACTATTGAGGGCAACTTTGAGGATGGATTTTTAATTTATCAGTGTGAGGTACTTTCCAAAGATTATCAGAAGAGCGAGTCTGACTGTGGTGGAGATAGGGACTTGGCTGTTCTTAAAGTCCAGCTGAGTCTGTGGTAGCAATGAGGAATCCAATAATTTATGAACTGCAAAGGAAAGAGTAAATGGCAGACTTTACTGACTAAGATACCAGATTTTCATTGACATATACCTGTTTTTTCAAACTTTATGCAAGAGGCGGTAGAACTTAATAATTCTGATATGTTGTTTTGATTTTCTTCTGACTCTGACCTGAATATTTGCAATTTATATTGCCACTTTTTGAAGCTACAGTAAATTTTAGGTACACAAATACTGAAAGCATAATTGTATGGTAAAAAGAGGAGATAAATATGGACACAGAATGAAACAGTACTTCTTTACATGAAGAATGCAGAATGTCTTTCCAAAATCCACCTTTTATTGTAACAGAACATTGAATTTTATGGGGAATTGGGAGTATATTATTCAAGGTAAAATTAATTTAACCAGCCTTCTAAATTTAATTTTCTCTACTTAATGATTATTTTTGCTAAATATTTTACAGCAAATCTCATTGAATGCTTTAGGGGAAACTGGTCCATAAATAATGAAAATTAGTAAGAGTTCCTATCATTTAAAAGACTATAAGTACAATAGCAACTCTTTTCATCACATGTATTAAATCAGTCACTGTTTTTTTCTCCAGTTAGCCTTCATGTCAATGCATAAGAATCAGCAATTTTTACATGTGCACTAAGTACTAGTCAGGTTATTTCATGTTTAACTGGTAATTGGGTTCACTGTACTATTAAAAACAGAACTTCAGCTCTACACAGCTGTACAGGCTGGGTTGACTTCAGGGTACTGGTGCAGGCAGGATGTCTGTTAGCTCTCTACTTCCATCCACATCATTTGTTTTGCAGGCATACTATTACACTCCTGCAATGCAGCCTGGCTATCTAATAATCAAACATTAGATGCGCCTTTGACCTTCCGTACCCTAAAAAATTCACCTATTTTCCTGGCTATTGACTTCTATTTCCTTCTATTGACTCTTCACCTAAATTCAATCTAAATCCCTCTGATAAAGTCTCTCCTCAGTGACTTCAGATCAAGAGCTGAACTAGATCTTCCTTAAGATGTCCTGCCTTTGTACAGTCCCCATTGCTGGGAGTATCACCACCATTTCCAGCTTTCCTTACCTCCATTCAGAGGTCCAGAGGTCTTAAAAACCCTTTTCTTCTCTCTTTATTCTATTTTTTTCTCCTGAAACATCCCACTTTGTGTGCTCAGCCAGCTGAGCTCCTTCACCAAAATACTTCTGTTCTGAGGGAAAGGAGGAAAAATACCTGAGACAGCTGATCTCTTTCACTAGAAACCAGTTTGGCCTTTCTCTCTCTTTTTTTTTTTAATTCCAAAGACTTTTATTTATTTATTTATTTTTAATATTTGAAACACATCAAATATAAATCAGAAAAAGCACTCCTTGCTTGTCTGTAGCCACCAGTGTTGAGAACGACACTGTTCATGACTGCTGACCTCAGACGCTTTGAAGCATCAGCTACACCTCCAGCAAATATCTGATTAAAAATAATGTGATATGCTAAATTATTCTGATTTTAGGAATTTTCTTGGTGGATGTTACCTTCACAGTATCCACCACATTCTCAAATTAAACCCACACAGCTCCCCAGAAGGGACTGCCATCCTTGATACTTCTCCCAGAGCAAATAGCTGCCAGCCTACTCCATGTGTCACATATTCACCCGTTATCAATTACAGCCCTCTGCTTTCACAATTCTGTGAATACTTTTCCTCTGACTCTTGTGTGCCCACTCCTGCTTACCCTCCTTACATGCTGTGTGGGGAAAGGGCTTGCACATTGCTGGCTTCCAGACTGCAGCAAGTGTAGTGAACTAGCAGCCATTTTGTGCATGGGATGATCAGTGCTGGAAGTTTTCCCTTACATCTCTGTGGAAAAAAAAAATTAAAAATCACTATATCCACAGAATTCTCCTAACACAGGCTGTGTTGTGACCTGTCAGAGAATTTACTTTGGCAGAGGAGTGGCTATCAGCTGAGCTAAGTAAGAAAGGTTCTCGCTGTGACTCGGCAGCCCATGTGCAGCCACCTACCTGTCACCCTGCCAGACTGTCCTTGCAAAACCTGCTGAGGGTAAGGAGCGGGGATGACAGTGGAATTCCTGTGTTTATATGGGAACTATTTAATCAAAAGAAAGTTTTGCTGTCATACCTTCCTGTTTTCAGAAGTTATCCAGCCATTAGCTTCCTAATCAAAAGAGATGTGGCAGTGTGCCACAGAAACTGGGCCTTGCTTCCAGCATGTAGCCCAAAGGATTTCCATACCCTGGATTGTGCCTGGAAACACACGTCCTGAGTGAAAAGTTAGCTTGTACGCTATTCACATCAGAGCATAAAAGAGCTATGTCAGAAATACTGTGCACTCTGATCAACAGACCACTTCGGAGAGCAAAGCCAGCCAAAAAATTCCCACAGGGTCTAGGATCTCATTTGTTATTCTGCATATAGATACATTTCCATGAGGGAAGTAACTTGCAGAGTTACACAGCAGGATCTTAACGTATTTAGATTAGTATGCATACATAGATTTGCTTCTCAGCATACTGCTGATGCAATGTGCTTGTAGCACAAAAATTCTCTGTTTTATTGTGTGCAGAACATAAAAAAAAAGAGCTAAAGACTCTCTGGGTACTTATATTGGTATCATGAGTGCTCCTTGTCTTTATCTTTTGTCTTTAACTTTTATCTTCACCAAAGGACCATAGGAAGAAGAATACTTGTTGGAAAACCAACTACTTGGCATTGTATCCTAGGGATTAAAATGAAATTATTATTCCTAAAGATTTTAGCTTGGAGTTGTTAATAAATAATGATTCATAGAGAACCTAGGGACTCCTGTTAGCTATCTAATCACATATTTTATGAATTTCAAGGAATCGAGTATGATATGCTTGACAAAGGGCTGTAGTAGTAAGTGCTGTATTGCTTTTCTCTGCCTCATTGGTTACGGGCAGGTTCATAACTTGGCTCAAGCTGCTGTCACTGTGGAAAAGAAATAGAAGAGGGAAGGGTGCAGAAGGCCATGTTTTTGAGGCTTCTGTCAAGAAACTGAGTGAGTAAAAATTTGATCTCACTGCTAAGAGAAGGCAATGGCACGCCAAGCTGTAACTGCTGTCTCATGTGCTATGGAACTCACCTCTGACAGCTGTGATACTGAACATCTTCACTGCAGGAGAGGGAAGGTAAACACTGAGGTCATGGTCATTGCGTCATACCAGCAACCTGCTGCTCTGGGTAAGTGATGGCTGTGTTATGGCTGTTCCTTGCCTGGTGTCTACAAACAGTCCTTGAAAACCAAGTTTATCATCTAGGAGGAAATTTTCCATGAGAATTTGTCAGTAGAAAGCAATCAGCTATATTTTCTAAAAAGGCACATGGAATCGCAGAATCACAGAACTGCAGGGGTTGGAAGGGACCTCAGAAGGTGATTTGAGCTCTACCTCCTGCCTAAACCTGGTGCCCTGCAGGAGGTCACACAAGTAGATGTCTAGATGGGTCCTGAATATCTACCTAGAAGGAGACTCCACAACCTCTCTGGGCAGCCTGCTTCAGTGCTCTGTCACCCCTACCATAAAGATGTTCTTCCAGTAGCCCTTTTGTTAATGCTTTTGTGAATTTGAGTCTGATAATTGCAGCCTGACAATCATGTGCTACTGAGGGTTCCAGATTTGAGGTTTGCAGCAATTCTTTCTTACTTTAACATCTATGAATCTACACCAATTCAACTTAGTATTTATTATAATTAAATGTCATTCGAGTGTGGATGAGATATAATCTCAGAGAACATGTATAGGTAGTAGAGAGGTTTGATTTAAATGTGAGATTCATCCTGTGCATATAATACTGCAGTTCAGTCGAGGTCATAAGGACACTCCAGAGACAAGCAAACACTTCCCCTCCAGCCTGCACTCTGCATGAGTTCTGGATATCCCTGCTACATATTCGAAAGGTCGCCTGTACATGATGGCTTCTATGTAAATTGCAGGCTGCAGATTTTCACCCGTATCATCTACTTACGTCTCATTTCAAAATCTTTCTGTGAAATACTCTAATTTGTACAGATCTAAACTGAATCTTCAAGAAATGTTCATATGAAAATGTGTACCATGACACCAAGATTTACTTAATCTAAAGGTAATTCTAATCCTTTTGTAAAAAAAAATATTGTAATATAGACCTATTTTACAGATCATATCTGAAAATGGAAGTCATCTTATGCATAAAAACATTTTATTCACAACATAGCATGTTCTTTTGCACTTCCATACATCTACATTTTCCTTTGGGTGGAGCTGTGTTTTAATCAAAGGTTAAATGTCTTGTAATGTATTACCACACTTCTACATGGTGAAAGACATTAATGACAGAAGTGTTTAGCTTTTTGTTTCAAAAGAAATCAGTGAAGTGGAATCTATGTACGTGTAGGTTTAAGTGTTGCGACTCTGTTAAGTATTCTTGCCCTTGAACGCAATGCTTTGCACATATTAACCTAAACATGAGTGAAAGAGTTTTGGAAAAAAAAATGCTTGTTAAAAAATGGACTTCATCTGGACATACTAAAGTAAAGACTACCCATGTTTTCTGTTTGTCTTATCTCCTCCTAGATGATTTACATGAGACATTGACATAACATTTTTCCAAAATCAGAACTATACTTAATATTAAATTTTAAAATAGAGAGAAATAAAATCTTGACATTCTTAACTAAATCTCACCACGTGTTCTCTCTGCATCGAAATGTAGATCTGCTCTGTGTTTTCCCATAGGGGTCTATAATGTATAATAAGACAAAGATGTTTCTCATTTCTCCGCTAACGGGGACATTGCATCCCCCCTGAAATCAAGGATAATCAAACAGAAATACCAATCTACCCAACTGGAAAATCAATTACAGACACAGTGTTATCTGCAAATATCTAGTACCCAATTTTTCAAATCTAATTAGTGAGTCTAATTGCATACATTTTTGAAAGCCTATGAATATGATCTTCAGTTTGAATTGTATGTAGAAATTATACAAATAATGTCCTACTGAAGAGAAATTTTTGCACCATTTAAGAGTCTTTGACACGTAGAATTTTGTTTCAGTATATGTGAACATGCCTGAATCAAACTGTTTGTTTACATTTACTCTGTGCTACTTGATGTATATTTCTTTATGGATTTGTTTGCCGGTTGATGTGGCTTTTCAAGTATGAAAAAGTTCCAGTTGCCTGTGGGTTTTTTTGACAAGTGTTTGATACCTAATACTTGTACATATGTATCTATACTTCACAGCAGTCCTCCAGTGCTTTCCCATTCTCCCCTGCCTTTCTGCAATTTAACTATGCACATCCCAGGTATTCTGTCCCATATCTGGTGTGCTGTTTCAACATCCAGTCCTGCTGAGGACAACTTCGAAGACTGTTAAACTAAGCACTTGGTACTGGCAAGGGGCAACTCCTCAAAAGTCAGGTTTACTTGTTTTCACAGTGATTCTCACAAAAATGGAGGGCATCTGTGTGGAAATCTGTGAAGGATTAATGACTCTTGATTCTTCTGAACAACCAAAGGAATGTTCTGTTTCAGTGAGGACAACAGACTGTGTGGCAGAACTATATTAGCACTGAGATATGTAAAGACTTATTTCCCACTCAGAATGACTTTGGAGGACTTTGTCCATTTCAGCATTCTTCTGCGTTTCTTCAGTCTGCACTAATTCTTGTGAACAACCTCTTTTAATACTGTCAACCTTAATGTTAGCCTTCCAAAAATGCATTACTGTTACATTAATGATGTTCAAGTAAAAATTCAGTATCCATTTTTATAAGGGCCGCATGTGAACATATAAGTGTATTTAGTGACCTGATTCAATCCAATCAACATAGCCTCTAACTAAAAAGCCCAATCTCAAAATCTGTGTCGCACTGCACAGTGTAAAGCTCAATGCTGGTGTCTGCCGGACCATGACTTCACACAAGCTGTAGCATTATGTGGTTCATTACAACAAGATTTCACAATTTCATACAAAGAAATCTTTCATCTTCTTCAATCTGATGGAGCCTAGATAGGGAAAAAAATAACAACCATAACTAGTTTTTTTTGTTTGTTTGTTTTTGTTTTCTACAACTGATATAAACAAAGCATGAAGGCATTCAAAGTAAGACTTGTTATTATCTACTAGGTACTGGCCTAATAAGAAGGGATGAGACTAAATGACAGACAAGAGAACAGAAATCTCACATCAGCTTCCAGAAATGGAGTTAGAACAGCTGACACCTTGTTCAGGTAGAAGAAATTTAAGCACCTAGTTAAAGACTTGTTTTTGCACTGGACAGCACTGTTGTGACATGAGAGAGCATTTACTGGTTCCACAAGAGTTCCTAAAGAGCAGACGCAGCCAGAGGCAATTCTTGGAGTTGAAGAAGAGACAAGTGATTTTGCACAAGTTCAAGTTATTACTATTGGTTCCTTAGAGACCTCAATAGCCTCAGGCAGTGCCATGATCTGATCGTGTATGTGAACCACTGAGAATACTGCCTTGTTACAGGCACTTTCCTCCATATGTCAACAGAACCACTGGTGGTGGATCTTGACTTTCTGTTTGAAAATAAGGTTCTGGGTACACTGCTTGTCTCTACAAGAGATACCAGTAGGAAGAAAGCCAGACCTTCTCCAGATCTTTTATCTTTTCAGTAGCTATAAAACTTAAAATATGATGAACATAAGGGGATTGTTTTTTGCTTGATAAGAATGTTTTCATTAACAACTGATTGGATTCTTGTAAGATAAAATGTGCCAGATTGAGAATACACTGAATGGCTTCTGAAAGCATCAGTCTCAGTAAAATACAGTGCATACAGTGATCTCTCTTGAGAAAGTAATATATTTAAAATTTGTCTTTTATGGAAAGTAGTTCTCTTTTTCATAAAAGTGTGATTCACATGCTTAAAAGATTTGGTACACAGAGACTATTTTTACCTTCAAGGCAGGAACACAAATCCTCTCTGAATTTGTTGTTCTTGCCAGTTGACATCTGGGGATGAGCACCTCTCAAATTCTCTGTTATCTGCCACCATAAGAAGAATTTTCCTTTTTAGTCATAATGTAGAACTCTTTTATCCTGTTCAGTTTGTTAAATGTACACTCCACTGTCAATCTGTAGTTTCTCAGGATAAACTAATATGTTTTACAGTGCAGAACTATAGTTAATGGCTTGCGAGGCACCCTGTTTTTCTTTCAAAACAATAGCAATTATTTAAACATGACGAGCACATCCTGTGTATTTGGAGTATTTTCTCAGTTTTTCCTATGTATGCATGAGTTTGTGACTGGCATAAGAGAAACTGCCTTGCTGGGTAACCAGGTCATAAATGACTAAAGAAACATCAATTTAACTACTTTTCTTAAGAACGCTTGATTCTAGTGAAGCAGGAAAAGTATAAGTGCATGGATTCCATTAATAAAATGATAACTCATTGGAATTTGCAGGTAAAACCAAAGGAAGTGTTATACTTTCAAAGTTTTATGGCCTGTCCAACTGCTGCTGTAGCCCTGAGATTGGTATGGCAGGGATACTAAGAACAGAGATCTTCATGCAATTTTATTTGTACAGTCTCCACTAAGCATGACAGATCAACAACATGGTCATTTCCCAGCATGTTCTGTCCTTTTTCCCTGATCAGAAAATTAAATTATTTCAAAAAACTTTATTTCCTGTTTCATAATCACCTCTTCCTGGTACTATCACTTCATTTGAGCTGCCAAATGACTTGTCAAATTGGTCTGTGGTTTGTGTAGCTAAATTCATGCTGAGAAGAGGTCAATCCCTCCTTACCACAACTTCCTTTCAGGTAGCTGCAGAGAGTGATAGGGTCTTGGTTGAGCCTCCTCTTCTCCAAACTAAATAATCACAGTTCTCTCAGCCACTTCTCCTTAGACTTGTGCTCCTGACCCCTCCTCAGTTTTGTCATTCTTCTCTGGATACATTACAGGGCTTTGATGTCCTTCTTATACTGAGGGACCAAAAGCTGAACACAGTACTCAAGATGCAGCCTCACAAGTGCTGAGTACAGAGGGATGATCACTTCCTTGCTCCAGCTAACACTGTTTCTGATACAAGTCTGGACACTATTGGATTTCTAGGCAACCTGGGTACACTGCTGACTTACATTTAGCCTAGTGCTGGCTAACATCCCCAGGTCCATTTCATCCATTCAGTCTACCAACCACTCTATCTCAAGTCTGTAGTATTGCCTGGGGTTGTTGTGGCCAAAGTGGAGGACAGAGCTCCTGCACTTCTTGAACTTCATCCCATTGGCCTCATCCCAGCAATTCAGCCTGTCCAGATCCCTCTGAAGGGCCTTCTTATACCCAGGGAGGTTGATGCTTCCTGCCAGCTTGGTGTCATCTGCAAACTTACTGAGGGTGTGCTCAATCCTCTTGTCCAGGTCAGCCATAAAGATACTGAGTAAGACAGGCCCCAGTACTGACTCCTGGGGAACACCACCTATGACCAGTTGCCACACTCTGGACCCAGCCGTCCAGACAGTTATTTACCCAACAAAGAATGTATCTACCCAAGCCATGGGCTGCCAGCTTCTCCAGAATACTGAAGGAGACAGCACTAAAGGCTTTGCTAATGTCTAGGTAGACTATGTCAACAGCCTTTCCCTCATCCACCAGATGGGCCAAATGAAATGAACTGGTAGAAATGTGCAGTTTGATCACAAGTTTTGCTGTTCTGGCTTATTTCATCTGGCTCTACTGTATAATCACAGCACATCACATGAGCAGATCCAGAACACAGTAAGCACACCATCTGGAAAAAACACCATAGGATTCTTGCCCAGAGAATGCTATGTGCTCACTTAGAAATAGGCCCCCTGTTTCTATGCCATTGTTGTAGAAATGAAGTAGGAAACAGCTGGCCATGTGGACATAGTTATTGCAGAATATAATTCTGCAATACAGTAGGAAAAAAGGTCAATGAAATTGTCCATGTGTAATGAACTATCCATATGCACATGACTTAGTCAGCTTGCAACATCTATTTTGGAGGTGGACCTCAACTGCTTTCACTCTTGTCTTTTGCTTCCCCTGTAATTTAAACTCCAGCAGCAATACCATGAAGAATTCTTGCACTGGGATAATAATGGAAGATAATGACAATATGTTAAACTTTGTGATGATTGTGAATTCAAATGGCATTACTTTTGGCTGAACAGAAAACTGTTGCTCACAAAAAAAAAATTTTTCATGTCTGTGCACCCAAAGTCAAAAAAGAATTATGCAAATTTAGTCAGCTTATCAAGATAAAATAATTTATAAAACAATTTTTCGCAGTGGAATTTTGAAGTACAGTAGACAAGAGTTTGTTTCAGGTCTGTACCATAAAGGAGCAGTCACAGTACATTAGGAAGAAAGAAAATGGTGAACTCCTTAGTAGAGTGAGTTAGCCCCAAAGAATGTTGAAGTATGAGGAAACTGAAGCAGGTAGATACATACTTTTGGCTTATTGCTTGTCTAGATTTTGATATCACTTGTTCTACCAGAAGTAAAGATTAATTGATTTGGATCTTTTTCAAGGTCTGCATCTGTCTGTTTCCACCATCATGAGTCCCTGAAGACCCGTACTACAAGTCAGACTGCCCACAAAATGGAACTCTGTAAAGGGTTATGCTAAGACACTGGGGAGTCTGTGGCTCCTGTACAAATCGCAGCGTCTAAACTCAAGGACCACAGGCTTTCAGCTCTCAGAAAGGAGCGATTAGGCACTAGAATAAGAGGGAAGAACCAAACCATCTTTTCACTATTCTCAGAAACCTCAAGAATGTCCAAAAGTGGTATACTGACCAGATTGCCAAGGACACAGAAGTCTCATTACGATTTAGGGTAAATTCTTTAACTATTTCCTTCTTTTTATTTTTTTCTTGTGAAAAAGGATGCTTGCAAATATGAAAATGTCACGTCAGATTTGCAGTACTCAGGATAAGGGGGAGGTTCTGTTTGCAGAAGTGGGTAGTAGCCTTTGACTGGCGCTCAGTAAATCTCTGCCTGAGGAGGAAGGTCTAGATTAATTTCTTCATAGTCTTAGGCTTGGCTCTGGGGTTGATTTAGATTATTATTATTTATATAAAGAGACAGGCCTGAATAATTGCTATAGTGGGCTGGACTAGATGATCTCTAGAGGTCCCTTCCAAACCCTAAAATTATGTGCTTCTGTGATGCTATGAATGCATTCCAAATACTCACTAATGAACACACAATGGATTTAAGAAATAACAATGTCTTGAAGTCCATTCACAGCAAGTGGTACCTAGATGATTTGCATGGACTACCACTAGACACTAAATTAATTTTCATGCACTTAGATGCAGGTAATAGTATGCATAAATAGCCACCAAAAGCAAGCATTTCCTTCCTTAACTCTTATATGTGCTTATTTTTTGCAGGCAATACATGTATCATACTTCTATCATTAGAACTGAAAAATGCATGCACTATTTCTCCAGACTCCATTTTTAGTGCAATTGCTTAAACATGAACAATTTTTCCCTGTCAATCCATCTGACAATCTACAAATGGTTTTTAAATCGGCTGGTTGCCTTCAAGCAAAGGGATTCCATTCTTCTTTATTTCCTGAAAATCAATGAATTAGTGCCCCACCAAAGAGACAGGTTGAATGGCAAGTTGTTAGGATTTGAATGTATTACAGCAGGTATTTTTTGCACTAGCAGCCTTAGAGAAGGTGGTTAGGAGAGGAAACACTGGAGAAAATCAACAGTATGTTTTAAGGTGAATATAATAGATCGAAGAATTATTTTGTGAAAAGTTCAGGGGATCAGAGTTATTATTTTGAATCAGAAATAGTGTAGTCAGCAGAATTAGGAAAGAGGTTATCCCTCTGTACTCATCCCCAATGAGTTGGCATCTCAAGTACAGTGTTCAGTTTTGGTCCCTTCACTACAAGACACTGAGGTACAGGAGCATGTCCAGAGAAGTGCAATGAAGCTGGAGAAGGGTCTGGAGCACAAATCTGAAGAGGAACAGCTGAGGGAACTGGAATTGCACCATGTGAAAAACAGCAAGCTCAGAGAAGTTTTTATCATCCTCTATAACCCCTGATATTAGGTTGTGATAAGATGAGGGTTGGTCTCTTCTCACAGGTAACAATGATTGAATGAGAGGTAATGGATTCAAGTTGTGACAGGGGAAGTTTAGGGTTTGTATTATGAGAAATTTCTTTTCAGAAAGAGTGATGAGGGTGCCCAGAGAGGTGGTGGAGTTACTGTCCTTGGAGGCGTTTGTGAACCATGGAGATGTGGCACTAAGGGACATGGTTAGTGGGCATAGTGGAGATGAGTTGATAGTTGGACTAGATGATTGTAGAGGTCTTTTCCATCGTTAATATTCTATGTTTGTATGATTGTATGAAAAAGGAGACATAACTTTCTTCACACGGTAAGGATCTTTTATTATTTCTACTCATGAAAAAAGACACAAAAACAAACAAACAAACAAAAACTGAAAAAGCATGGACTTTACTTTGGATCAGCTTCTGTATTTTCTACTATCTGATATTAAATGTTTTATGTTGCATTGTATACAAAGTAAGGCCCCCAGACAACTTCAGCTATTCCAAATAGAGCAATATACCAGCTCTCTGTTAGTGCTGTGGGAATACATCCAGCAGACAGGAAATAATTTCAATGAGAAATGGTTAGCACTTCAGCTTGATTACGAGTAGCACAGACAGGGTCAACATGCTGTTGAATGGCCTGCTGTCCTGACTATCATTTTCCTTCTATTCACGTGAAAGTGAGAAGTATTTTCTCACTCCAAAATTATGTGAGAAATAATCACCTCAGAATTCCTCCTGGCATGGATAGACAAAGATTTCTTATGACACAAAGTGCTGACAAAGTCAAATTGCATTGCTTCATATCCACATATTCTTGTGAAAGCTCTAATTCTAGTCTGAAAACAAATATTTTTATCTGAGCAAGAATCACAGAATCACAGAATTGTAGGGGTTGGAAGGGACCTCTAGAGATCATCTAGTCCAAAGCATCCTTTTACCAGTGAGGCTTGGCATCTCTGTTCGCATTCTAATCTGGTTCTCTTACTGAAAGAGCAGGAGGTTTTCTCCCCATGCTGAGATAAGGCATTATGAGGAAAAGAAAGTTAAAGGAAACTTTGCATGCCAAATAGATATTTCAGCAATGCAATTCTGATCATCATAGGACCCTGAATATTCCTTTCCACAAATATGACTCTTCAGAAGTGCACATATTCAGAAATGAGTTGTGGCAGTAGTGAGTTCTAACCCACCCCCACAGCAGGAGGTTGGAATTAGATGATCTTTGAGGTCCCTACCAACACCAGCCATTCCATGATTCAGTAATTTTGTGAAGCTGACAGTGATCAGCGGTGTGACAGAGCTGCAATTGTGATCATTGTCAGGTTCATCACTCTGATATATAGTGTTAAAGTGATACTCCTGAATTAACACTCTTGTGAGAATTATAAAAAGTGTGTGCAAACTCCAGCTTTCATTTTGCAGTTCTACAGGTTAGCATCCTTCACCTAGACATACTGTGGTGTTGTAATATATGAAAAAAATTTCAGTGTCAAATTTTTGTATTGTGTCATTGCCCATTTTTCAAAAGTTGACTATATAATGGGCTCCAATTTGCCTTTCGAAAGTACACAGTAACCAGAAGAAATATTCTGAATACTCATAACAGAAAATGTTATTCTTTCACAGGTATGTAGCTCCATGAATTCAGGTAGGGATCTGACATTGTCACTGACATTACAGTTTATGTTTATGTATGTATCCATTGCTTCAGGACACAAAGTAGTCAATAACAAATTCCTCTGGGAGTGCTTCTCATAATGAGATTTTTTTTGCTATCCTTAAAGTACCTGATCATTGCAGAATACAGGGAATAATTACATTAACTAAAAAGATCTCTCTCTCAAAAAAAATCTACTTTATTTCTCATTATTTTCCTAGGTAATGCACATAGTTCTGACTTGGGATAAAAAAGCCATTCCTTCACCAGGAAGAATCAACCTCCATGGGTTCTTCTCCTAGTTACAGCGGTAGAACTCCTTTGATATTAACCAAGACTCACAGCGAGGCTTGAAAATGAAACCCTGTTTCAAGTCTATTCTGTGACTGTTTTTATTCCTCTGTAATTACTTACTGCCCTGTGCAAGGGAAGAGCTGAAGTTCCAGACAGATTAATGTTCCTTAGCTTTGTCTTTGACGCTGAATACCAGTGGTCGGACAGTTTGGCGAGCTTGTTTTCCTCAACTGCTTTATTTAAAAGTTTTCCTTTATTTTTATTTTTTATTTTTTAATTATTAGTGTTTTTTTAAATGAAGATGAAGATTTCCTCAAGCTAGCTGTTCAAGGGAATTTTATTTCTACTGCATGGTAGGAATCAACTAAACAAGGGTCTTTCTGTCCACTTGTCAATAAGCATTGAGCAGAGAATTCCCATCAGAGACCAGATCCAGAAACTGTCCAGGACAGCTGCAGAAAACTGAAGAAGCAATTGAAAACTGTAGGCCGGGTTATGGTCTCCATGCCAGTAACATAAATTCTCAAAATTGTTTCAACTGGTAATACTTAGCGGTTTCATAAGCACTATGCCTTCCAGAAGTGCTGTATCTTTTTAGCATGAGCTCTGTAGGCCAGGATAGCCCATGAGGCACTTGTTTCTCCTCTGATTACAGCAGTACTGTTTCTGCAGCTAAAGGCTGGTGATCAAAACCTCTTGAACATACAAGTTCCTAGTTGTGCCTTGATAAGTAAATCAAAATTGAAGTGATGATTGATCTCACATCACAGTTATACTCACAGTTATCTTCAGCAATTTAATGTGGGGAATGGAGATTAAAGTAGGGTTCAGCACTGGGCAAAAATCTGTGGATTATTTTTCTTAATTGAATATGTTAACTTAATTTCAGTTAACTTAATTGAGCATGTTAACATGTTCACAATACACCAAATATTTAGCAACATTTATATGTCTGTGCCAATTCCATTTCAAAAGCATCTATTAGAAACATTAGTTTTGTAACAAAAACAAAATATTTTTCAATTAATGAACCAAGTCCTAATTTATCTGCAATTTACTGTGTCTTGTTATCATAAGCTCCATTTATGCTAATGTGCTCCACAGAGCCCTATAAGAAAACTCATTTTTGGCTACATTTCACTTCTTATGTTCCATCTTGGTATCAGGTCAACTACATTGCAAATGGAGGATTTTATTTGTGAGTTCATAAAATGTACTCCTATTTTTTTGTATGAGTTTCTGACATTTTCAGATTGGAAAAGAGCATGAAAAAATCACTCTTGTAAACAAGAAGTAGTTAAGTATTTTTGTTGGAGACAGAGTTCCTATGTCTTTGGGAACAATGTTACTTGAAACATTTGTTATCGCTTCCTCTTTTAAACAATTACATAAAAAGACCTTAAACGAAAGCTTCACACTGATATTTGAAAAAGGTTAAGATAATATTTTTTTTATTACTTTTTTTTCATCAATATTTCAAAGGGGAAAAACACATAATTTAATTTTAATTGCTGGTCCCATTTCCTCAGAATGGCTTGTATTGATAAAACTGATGTAATCACAACCTTTCTGAACACTCTCATATACCATAGCCATGAACAGGGGTAAATGAACCTGAACAGAATAGGAGGAAGTAGTGGTTCCATGAAAACACTGTGAAATAGAATGTAAATATTTTATAAGAAAAATGTTATTTATACAATTCTTTTAGAATCATTGAACAGTTGGTCCTCCAGAGACCGATTTCAGAGTCATTCCTGGTCCTTCATGGTTGCAGGTGCAGGTGTGCTGAAACTCTGAGAGGAAACGAAGGATCAGGTGGAGTATATTCTCTCATGTCAGCGAGGAATGGAGGCACCTTAGAGAATCTTGTAGGGCTAAAGATGTTTTTAGACGTGAAAGCCTCCTCTGGGCCATTTATGAGGCAGGGATGGTCAGGGTACAGCAATGTTTTGGCTACCCTGTTTGTACAATTGCACCTCATACCCTGCAAATGCTTGCACTCATTCTCAGGGCCTCGTAGAATGATGGCTGAAAGCATTGCAGTGTTCTTCTGCCTTTTAGAATGGTAAATTTTGGAGTGCCTTACAAGACACAATTTGTGTCTGCACCTCTACTGTTATAAATAAAAGGTTATGAAGAAGAGAGGAAAAAGTGAACTAGAAAGACGAAGAAGGCAGTAGCGGGAGACTGGAAGCTACTGATGAGAAAAAAAGACAAATGATCCAAGCCAATTAGTCCAGGCAGCCAAAGAGTATAATTCTTGGACAAATTGTAAAAAAAAACCAAAAACCTACTGAGCTAGATTTTCATAGCGCTGGAAATTCTTGATTAAACTATAGTGAACAAAGCAGTTGATTCTTTTTCCTAGAGGGGAGAAAAAAAAAAAAAAAGAAAAGGATTATTAGATGTTTAGTGGAAGAATGGGATTAAACAATACTATAATATACAGCCCCATCCCATCCGTGACTTTTCATTATTGGTGATTAAGTAAGTAAGATGAAAACTTCTGCAAAGAGAGTAAGAGAGTGGGACTGGAATGCAAATAGGTTATCTTCCCAGGAACAGATAAAAATGAAACTCCAAAATATTGTTAATTGTCTGAAATCTACTCATTTGTGCAAAATTAAATGTTTTATTAGGTGAATATTTGTTTCACTTTTTTTTTTACCCTTTTTATCTGGAATTATTTTCCCCAACTGAATAGCTGATATAGGCATTTGACCTACAGGGTAAACAGAACGTTTAGAAATAATCCAAGAAAAAAGCCAGGAACAAATGCTGAAATATTTTCCTTCCCTTCCATACTTTTGTATCTCAGCTAATAAAACCAAAGCCTTAGGTGTTCTACCTAGAAATTTAGAGTAACCTGCCATCTATGTCAATGTTTCAAATCACTGTTAATGCAAAAGTGATGAAGAAAAGTAGGTATTTGAAAATACCTTTATAAAGTGTTGTAATGGATCTGTTCTCAAATGTGAATGAACTGGATATAGAACAATATAGCAGTTATGAAGTTAAGAAGGAAAATTCCACGTAGTAGAAGGGAAAAAACATGAAAATAAGTGTAATTGTTCTCTATTTAACAAATTTAGGAGGGTTTCTTCCTTGTTTCCTTTGATATCCAAACTCCCGTAGAAATGATTAATGTTCATTAGTATCTTAGATGTGTTTTGCAAAAATATTTATCCTTCCCTTTCCTTGTCCTTTTCCTCTGTTTATTTCAATGCCACATGAAAAATAATGACTCCAACTTACACTACCATTCAAAATTGTTATTATGAAATGGGCACAGGACAGCATGTTTGAACGTCTGCTTGGTGCATGCATTTATACTGGCTAACAACAGGCTAATGGAGATGGTAGATGTTGAAGACAGCTTTGATTCTTGAATCAAAGCATCTTCCTTGAATCAAAGCTTGCCCTCATATTCTCTGTGTATTTAGTTGTCCATCTGCATGAAAATTCTGAATACCAACTATTTTTCAGACTCCTTCACACCTCAGTCAAATGTACTTGAATTGAGACAGCTGATTCAAAATGTCATGGACCAACTACTGAAGTACAGTGATCCCATTCCTTTAATGAACCAGGGAAACACAGATGGCATGATGAGGCCCCTAATTTCAGAAACCTTACCTACAAGTTCTACCCTGCTACAAAACTCAGCTGAAAGTCTGTGTGTTTTTCAATTAAAATGATAAATATTACTTAATATGGTTACCTTGCCTTTGAGTAATTTCTTTTTATTCTATGCTTGAAAACAGAGCAGTCTGAAAAAAAGAGATCTATTTTCCTTATGGAAATTATCTATTTTCTAAAGATTGACAGAAAGGTGCTTTTTTTTTTTTTTTTTTTTAGTTCAAGAAGCTGTAACAATGGTTTTGAAGGAAAAGTATTATGAGCAGGGTTTACCAGTCTTCCCTCTTTCACAGTACTGTTTTTCTCCTCTGTAAAGGACAATGTGCATTTTATTCAAGCTAGAAAAGCCCGGTCTTCAAGGCTAATTCTGAGGACGAAGTCATGCAAGGTGGCATCATTACACTGAAAGGACTCCAGCTGAAACTCTAGGGACTGCCTCAAATTGAAGTAATAGTTTTCATCAGAAAATAAGTTTTTTTGTTTTTTTTTTTCCTTTTTCGTACAAAATTTTGCCAGTAATTTTCTAAGGAAAAATAACATTGGTTATCATTTTTCAATCAAGCTCACATATAAAGCTTTTCATATCTGCCATCAAAGAGAGAGCAAGAATGGCAACAAATAGAAAACATCAAGAACTTTCATAACTTGGAATAGGTAGTGAAAAGATGTCTTTCACTTTTAGATATATTTTGCTTTGATAGTAGTATGTACATGTGTGCAACCAGACCAGTTTCACTGACGGGACAGAGGAACTGATTTTACTACATTCATATTGGCAGACCGTGAATAATTTCTAAAGTTCATCTTTTATTTTAAGAGCTGTATTTCCATTTCTGAATGCTACAAAACATGAGAAAGTTGTAAAAAAAAGACATGATAGGGAAAGAGAGAGAGGAAAAAAGAGCCATCATTTCCATTAAAAACTGCTGTTTTTCAGTGATGATTTTTCTCTCCAGACACTGGAGCAAAATCTCTGAGTCTACTGAAGAGGTACCTTAGAAAGTTAGAAAGCATTTAGCCCTGATCCTTCAACAACAATACATAGATACACATGTTAGGTTTGTTTCCAATGTATAGCTAATGCATGACTGTAGTATATCTAACATGCTTCCAACGTGATCTAATAGAAGACAATGCGTTGCATATAAAAATGCATTGATACAGTTTGGTTATGATTATTAGGACCATTATGTTGCTAGCAATGCAGTATCTAGCTAGTATAACAAAACCTCCCTGATTCTGAAATTTTAAGCACAATAGGAAATAACATTCTCTATTAGCAAGGTAGGTTGCAAAACACTCCAGTTTCCTGCCTTCCACCTAGGACACTAATGATCCTGGGAAGATTGAATTAATCCAGTTAGCCCTGCATCCACAAGGGAGCCTAAGCAACACATGAAACGCAGAACTCTGGAGCAAGGTAACTGCCATGTAAACATGTGTGTTGAAATTTACCATAGCAGCAGACCTGAGAGGTGAGGTTTTGATTGAAAGTCTGTCATCAGATTGCATTTTGAATAGGAGTATAAGTCAAATGATGGCTTCTGGCTTGTTAAATCCACAGGCTCAGTTGGGATTCTGAATTCAAGGAGGTGACTGTGTTAGTTCACAATAGCAAAAAGGAATTTAGGACTTAGTATGACTCTTGGCTTTTTAATGAAAGCAGCACATGTTTTTCTATATGAGTACTTGATTTGTTTAGCAATCATTTCCCTGATTTTTTTCCAGTCTTTCCAATCTTCTGTACAATTTTTTTTTTCTGTTTTTGTTGTTTTCCACATTCAAACATCTGTAAAATTACTAGTGAGAAGAAATAGGTTATCAAAAAGAAGGCACAATAAACAGATTTTTAGAGTAGCGATTAAGGACAGCTGAAGAGGACTTGAGGACTGGTATTTTAATAATTATATTTTCCAAATGACTTGTGATTTTGGATGTATTCTTTATATGTGGGATTATTTAGAACACTCCTCAAGAGGCAGCACTCCTCCTTGTCGGTGCTGTGTGGTACAGTGAGTGTTGCTTGACATCTGTGTAGGGCTTTGTACCTTGGTGAAGCCATTATGTAAGATGTAGTATCCATCACTTCAAAGGTTTTCTCCTCTGATGTAGATCTCTTGGTTGCCTGAACTCAGGGCTGTGTCTCTTCATAAAGATAATAGAATCAGCTTCAGATTTTGCAGCCATGGGAATAAGAGGAACTGTGCTGTATCATCAAACTGTCCCAAGGAAAGTTGTGCTACCTTTTATGAAAAAAGCTATGTCCCTGTGTGGCTTTCAGTGATGGACAGGTGGCACAAGCCATGTCCCCTGAAGGAATGCAGTTGGTTGTGATTATTTACATTTCTTCAGCGAGACAGAAATAAAATCAGAGCCATACAGTACTAGAGAAAGGTATTTTCTCCAAAGCAGTAGTCCTTGCAACAGCACAAAGATAAAATGACACATAGACATGGACAAAGGAGCAAAACGCACAACTCCTCATCACTGCCTGGTGCACCCAAAGAAAGGCTACTGGTCCACAGATTCACCACCTCAGGTTCCATGCATGGCCAAGGATCTTTCTCCAGGCATGGACAAGCCAGGTGTACTCTGTAAAACAAAGCAAAAACAATTTTAATAATGGCTTTAAAGAAAGAGAAAGCAAACACTTAGGAAATGGTAGGCAGTGGGAGGGAAAGGAGGTTAGGCATGGAGTACAGGGAGTAGAGGAAGAAAATGGGGGAAATAAAGGAAAGAGACAATAAAGTGAAAACAAGTGATGAAAGAAGGGACTGCAGAAAGGACTGACAATATAAAGAGGTGAAATAAAACATGCTTCTTAGACAGACATTCATGATTAGGAGAGGTTATTTCTCCATCATTTTTATTTTCTTGGTGGAGAACAGGGAGCTGTAGGGAGGAGGAAATTGTTTGGTGCTAGCATTGATGGAAACATTTGTTTCAGCTGCAGCTCAGGCAGGGGAAGAATTTCAGACTGGACAGACCCAGGTGAGAGCTTGCACAGCAGAGGTGTCAGTGTTGGAGGCAAGAGCCCTCAGTATCTGTATTAATTTGTCAGGCTTGGACTAAGGAAAGCAGTGTTAATGAGGCTTTAACATGCTGCTGCCATGTGACATGCATCTATAAATATTCAGCAGCTGATGGGATCACTTAAATACGCTTTCTTTGTTTCCACCTCAGTTCCCATCCCAAACTGAACTGGAAAAATTTTTATAGACTTTGGCTTCTCTCAGTTAAATTAACCCCCCCACCCCTCTTTCTATACCTCCTTTCCTGTCTGCTTCTTCTGAATCACTCTCTCGAGTGGTGTCCAGGCTGCTTTCAGCTCTGGTGTTGGACTGCAGCTTGTCACTAAAAGCATCCTGGCATGTACATAAAAGGGATTTGGAGGTGGAAATGACCACCAGCTAAATCACCTCATCCTGCCTCCAGTCAGTGCGGGATTGTTCCTGCAGCACGCTCCCAGGGACTTTGGGTTTCAGTGCTTTGAGCAACAGAAATTCCAGCCCCACTCCCTTTGGGAGGGGTGCCTGAGGGCTAATAGATCACACTCTTATGCAATTTTTCCTGATACTTAGCCTGCATTTTCCTTTGTTTGAAGTCTTTACTGTTATTCCTATTTATAACTGGTGAATGGGTAAAGGTGGTTCTGAGGTTTATTTCTGTTTAGGAAGGCATGCAGAAGGGCAGAGCCTAGTCCACATTCTTTAAACCTTTTGGTGCCTTCCTGACAAGGTCCATTATTTCTTCCCTAATACTGCCCATGGCCCAGTAGAAAGCCTCATTTCTCTCTATCTTACAAAGGTAGAAGGTTGGATTTTGGCCAGTGCTCTTCCCTGGCAAATCTCTGAGAGCAGACACTAAAGTCTTGAACCTCTGATTGCTTTCTGTTATATACCTTTTTCTACAATCCCCTCCAACTTAATTTTCTCTACTCATCAAACTCCTGCCATGCTTTTTGTTCTCCCTGAACTTGTTGGGGTTGTTTATCAATAACTTTTCACTGAGCCTGTTCATGAGATGAATAAACAATATGCAGGCATTTCTTAAGCAGTTATTCTGTGTAAAAAAAATATAGAATCACCATAGTATCAAAGAATGGATTGGGTTGGAAAGGACTTTAAAGAGCCACCAGCTTTGTTCCATTCCTATGTCCCTAGGGAGAGTTTCCCAGGGGATATCATCCAACAACCCCTTAAACAGCATGAAGTATGCTATTGTAAAGTTCATGGTCCTGACTCTGCTCTTTGCCAGGCTAATACTCCTCAAGATCACAAATTCAGCCAAGGCGTGGATCCTACAGCCCAAACTGCCTTTAACCATAATTTTTAATGATCTCCTCGGCATTTTTGACTGCAGGGTCCATTTTACCTCTGGTTGGTCTGTTTGATACTCGGACAAGGAATTTATCTGCAACGAACTCCAGGAGTCTCCTGGATTTCTTGCAGTAGAAGATTTTTAATTTTTTATTTTTTTCCCAGCGGATATCCAGGTGGTCGAAATCCCCCATGAGAATGAGAGCCTGTGAGTACAAAACTTCTTGTGTTTGATGCAAGGAGGCTTCAGCAGCAGGCTTCCCTTGATCAGGTAGCCAGTAGGATACTCCAACAACCAGATGCCCTTTACTGATCTGGTCCTTAACTTTAATTCACAAGTTCTTGACCTGATTATGGCTGTCTTTTTTGGAGGCACCTCCTTACAAGCTATCCACTTCTTAACATAGAGGGTAATTCCTCCATCCCTCCTGCACTGATAGTCTCTTCTAAAAGGCTTGTAGCCTTTGATCATAATATTTCAGTCATGCAATTTGTCCCACCATGTTTCTGCAATAGTAATTAGGTCATATGTATCTAATTGCACTATGGCTTCCACCTCTTCCTGCTTATTTCTGACCTGATATCCCGTATAGCCCTCAGTAACCAAATGGGAGCAAGTGGGATCCTTTCTCTTGTTATGAAAGGATTTTGCATGAAAGAATTCAATCTCTCAGGGGCTGCAAACTCTTCCTTTGTATCTGTTGTTTGCACATGGAGATAGGTACCACAGAGGCATCTCAGTACACTCCACATGTCAAGGCTGCCCAAGCAGTAGTTCAGTTATTACTTGCTATGCTTTTCAGCAGGGGTATCTTAAACATGCATAAAAGTTCAGTGACAGTGCTGTTAGGGCTGTCTGAAATACTTCAGTGTAAGAGCAGTTATCTCCTAATTCAGATTTCAGAGTCATCAGCACAGTCTTTGTTCCAGGCATCTACACTTGCCAGAATACATAAGTCACACTGTTCCTACTGTCCTTTTACTTTGTAATAATTACAATGGCTGTAACACACCCTGGATCAAATCTTTTTTCTGTTTGGTTGAAGTGGTGTTTAAATTCAGCAATCCACATTCCTGATAGAACCTTAGATCTCTAAGCCATGGTAGATGGTGTGTTTGTGAACTTTCTCTTTTGTCTAAATGACAATAAAATAATTGTTCTGCTGTTGCAAGAGAAATAATTGAGAAGCCCTTGCTGCAGCCTGGTTGTCTAGAGAGACATCTATATTACAGCCAAAATTATTTTCAAATGCCTTTACTGAGGCATTTTCAGTTTTTACACAACAACAACAGAGTTCAGCAAGTTCACTGGTTCATTGGTTCATTGATAGCATTGCCCTCTTAGAAAGATATCAGTTATATACCTGATCCAAATCCAGGACCCTGGCTTTCCTAGGCGTGCCTCTACTATTCTAACACTAGGCAAGAGGTAGGGAGAAGGCACAAGGACTGCTTCTGCTGTATGTTTTCTGTGGTTTAAATAAGTGTGCTGTTAGCCTGCTAGACCCCGAAAGGGAGACAGGAGGAACAGTTAACTGTGAGGCTTGCTATCTCACAGACAGCACAGTAGTAGTTGTTCTTCAGTGGTTGTTCACACAGTGAGAGCTAAGAATAGATCAGGATGGGGAAATTGCTTCAGTACTGCAGAAATATAGGTGTAAGATGAACAGGCCTTCCAAGGATCTGGTCTTCCTGTTGTGTACTGAGCAAATGTAAGTTCACAATGAAAATTTTCAACATCAGCTAGTACCTAAGCTATACATATGTCCCTAAAATCTGAAGACAAGGGTTTATGGTCTAAGTTGAATGATATTGTCAAGAAGAAACAGCCTGTGATAATAAACCAGTGTATAGTAAGAACAAATTGCTGTAGTGGACAGAGTAATTACTTATAACATGGTAAATAAGAATATTTACTTCCTGAGGCAGATGACTGAAGACAGCAAACCAGTGCTAAGATGACACTGGAAGGGTAGCATATATACGTATACAGGGAGACCCTTTTGGCATTATAGACTGTAACTGACTGTTCCAAGGAGGCAACAAAAGAGGTTCTGTCAGTTGTACAATTACTTTTTACCTGTAGTGCTCTTTCAAGTCAAGAAAACATTGGCTGAATTTCAAGACCAAGATTAGGCTCAACTGCCATCGTAGTTTTTCAGAAATGTAATAAATATTCTTCAAGAAACAGTTTATTGAGAAAGCCACAGGTTACAAGATTTCGTGCTATCCAAAAGTTGCTACCAATGAAGATCAGTTGCCACAAGTAATTTCACCAAATGAAATTTCTACCTGTCAGGTTTGCTAATACTCTGACAAAAAGATAATTAACACATTAGCATGATCTGTTTCTTGAATACTGATTTATGTATACTTATGCTCCATTAATCAAACATATCAAGCACTCATTTCGAAGAAGCTATAAAAAGAATAAGAAAAAAGAAATCTCAGTGACAGTAAAAGAAAGTCCAGAAGCTTACAGAAGCTGATGAGATTTCTTTCCATAGCTACCAATGAAGGCAAGATGTTGAAACTTTCTCCTGCTGTGTCTCCGGATGACATATCCCTAGAATATAACAGCAGTGAAGCACATCACATTATTGATCCAACTTAGAATTAAACATCAGTGAAATAATCTTTTTAATTAGAAGAATATTCTACAATGTATCCTGACTAGAATCTTAAATTGCCAGAAATCATTAGAGATGAGTCATGTTAAACTCATTGAGAGCAGCCCTGCTGAGAATGACTTGGAGATTCTGAAGAATGTAAAGCTTGAGGAGAGACAACAGTGTGTGCTTACAGCCCAGAAGTCCAACTGGGCCACATCTATAGAGGGATGACCAGTAGTGAGAGGGAAGTAATCGTTCCCATTTTCTTAGCCTTCATGAAGCTGCACCTGCAGTACTGTGCCCAGGCCTTGGGCCCCCGCCACAGGAAGAGTGTGCAGCTGTTCGAGTGGGTCCAGAGGAGGGACGTGGGGATGTGCAGAGTGCTGGAGCACCTCTCCTACATGGAAACGCTGAGGGTACTGGACTTGTTCAGCTTGGAGAAGACTGAGGAGACCTCACTGTGGCCTTCCAGTACTTACAAGGAGCTTAAAGACAACCAAGTCATTCTTTGATCATGTGATTCTATGTAGGTTGCTCCAAAAGTAATACCTCCTGTTTATTTCCATGGAAACCACAACAAAGAGCATAAAAACAGTTTGATAGAGCAAAGTCTCAGTCACAAAGCATTATTTTTCAACATAGTCACCATCATTTACTATGCATTTTCACTAGCCAATAACAAGCACCTACATGCCACGCTCACAAGAAATCTGCACCAGTAGAGGTGGCCCACTGTCACTGTTGTCACTGCTGAAATGCACAACTCACTGCCTCACTGTGCTCACATCTACCATTTGCTCTCCATAAATATTCTGCAAATGTCAATGAATGCTAATGGCAACAATTTTTTCCTCATGGAGGAATTCAATGACACACTTCACTTCAGATGCCATTCTGCCAGACTGCCCCTCTGCTGCCATCTGTTACGTGGCAACAACATCCAATGGGATATTAGTGGGAAAATTCTGATTCTACAACCATACTACCAACACACTGGCAACGTAACAAAATAGCAGGTATTACTTTTGGAGCAGCCCACATACGATTCTGTGCAAAATGAACACTCTTAAAAAGACCACAGAATCCCTTTAATGATTACTGCTATCACCAGGAACACAAAGTAATATTGGAAAATCCCTAGGTACTGCCACACAATTCTTGATTAGGGTTAGGGGTCCATCATCAAGGAAAAACAGGGGAAATAGTTACCTGTGGTTGTACAACATTTGTACAATAAAACAAGTATCTCTGAAGAGGCATATTTAGAACCACCGAAATGTTTGAGTTGGAGAGGACCTGGAAGACCCCACCCCCTGCCATGGGCTGGCTGCCCCCCACCAGATCAGGCTGCCCAGAGCCCCACCTAACCCAGCCCTGAGTGCCTCCAGGGATGGGACACCACAGCTCTCTGGGCAGCAGTGCCTCTGAGTAAATAATTTCTTCCTAATATCTAACCTAAATCTCCTCTCTTTTGGTTTTAAAGCCATTCCTGTTTGTACTATTACGATCAAAAAAAGCTGGTCTCCCTATTACAAGCTCCTTTCAAATACCAAAAGGCTGTAGTGAGGTCTCCACAGCACCCTTGAGCAGATGTATTCTGAGTTTTAATATATGCAGATAACATTTCATATGAATTGAGGAAAGTTAACGTCTTTGCACCTTTAATCAGCCGTAGAAGCTGGTAACATTCATTTACCCATTGGCAGTACCTAATTAATTAAATTTAATAACATATTCAGACATTTACCAGTGAAGAGCATTGCAGCTAGGAAAGTAGTTATCTACTAATTGAATGGGCTTCTCCAAGCCTGTGTTTTCACTCTTCCTGCCTTCCTGGGCTGCAGGAAGATTTTAAGCCCACAGTCAACTCGGATATGAGCGTGATCAGATCTGTCTTCCTCATACTCATTTCCCAGCTAGTTTAGATGATAAAGGCCTGGCATAGTCTCAAGGATGAATCTTAAATTTGGCAACATTGCTACAACAGACACAGGCTTACAGAAAGTGGGCAACTAGACAAAACAGGGTAATTTGAAGAAAGTAAAGAAACAGGATGAAACAATCACAATTTGACAAGATTGCTGCAAAGAAATGAGCCCGTGGGTTGGTAAATGTGCAAGTTCTGCTTCTTCTACAAGATACAGATATTACTGCCCACTCAATAAGGTTCCAGTGAAACAGCCCAAAAAATCTGTGAACATGTGACAAAAGACACCAGGGAAACAGATGACATCATATTCCTATTTCTTTAATGGAAACATTTTGTTACAGTTTAGGTATGTGATATTCTTGCATTTTTAAAATGTGTAAGAGAAAACGCACATAATAAAAAGTCAAAGGACACCAAAGAATGTAGATATTTTAAATGACCAAGTTGTAAAAGAAATAAAATACATTACACAAATAAACAAAGGTTATATCCACAGTCATGAATACTCACTCTTCTCTACACAAAACAACAATAAATAAAATCACATTATATGCAGATAGTTCTACTTACATCAGTACAATATACTGTGCAGCTTTCCATTCGTTTTCTACTAGACTGATAATAGGTTTCTCTGTTGTCCAGTATTTTTACATTAATAATGAACAGTATCACCCCAAATAGGGGACAAAGTTAACGTCCACAGTGTCTATCCTGAGTCCTCTTAGTTTTGTGAGAATTACGCCTTATGCACAAGAAACACAGCAAATTCCACCCACCGCTTTCATCTTGCCTTTCTCTCTATGCCTTCTCAGTACTTTCAGACCTGCACAGCAAGGAAGATATTTTTACTTGCATGCAGGTAGATACCTGTGGGCATGGTAGAACCTCGCCAAGTCCTATGCATCCCTTAAATCCCATTTAAACGTTAGGTAATGGGGCTATGTAGGATTTAAAACGTGAGTAAGCTTTCTTCTGAGCCTCTGAAAATTAGTTACTGAACAATAAAGACAGTGTACTGTGCAGAAGGAGTTTGATCCCGCTCTCAGTACAGTTAGTGCTATCATCACGGGAGAATAATCAATTCCTGAGTATTTTCCCTATATCCACAACTGATATTTTCAACCTTTGCATTTTATACTGAAGAATTCATTGCATCACCTGCCACAAAACTACATACGGGATATACCAAATGAAAGAGAACATGTTTATCACATCACGTGACACCAGGATAACTTGCCATGAATATTGACTAACACAGCTGTGCTGGTTACGGCTGATGAAGGTTTAGCAAAGCACCTGACCATAGTCAAAGGGGAGAGAACTCTGTGTTCCTTGTGCATACCAGTTGAGATTACTAAAGAAACCACTATAACAAGATCATTTTAAAATACCCTTTTTGGTACATTTCTTTGCGTGCTCAAGTGTCCTCTAGAAACATTCACAAAACTGTAACACCAAGCAACAGTTCACACAGAGTGGATTTTAACCTTTCAAAAATTTAACACCTAACGAGTCCACATAAGATTTTATGAAGTACTGCAGCTTAACATACACATTTTAACAGTGTCATATTACTGAGAATATTTTGCCTTTGATGCAGAATATTGTTAGTGGTTAGTGAGAGATTCTTAATGAATTCTAAAGCCTCTCCTTTTGAAAGCTAGCTCTGTAAGCTATAAATTTGATGCATGTCGGTCAAGAGGCCTCCTGAAAGGCAAATTCTGGAAGAAGTAATAGCATAATAAAACAGTCTATGTAATGATTCACTGGACATAACTAAACATGAGCCCCAAAAAACCTCAAAGTCACAGCAGCATTATCGTCTTGATCAAAGCCAATCTTGACCTCTTAAAAACTTCAATATTAACCTTTATCCTTCCTTCCTTCTTTTTTTTTTTGTGAGATAAGGGGAGAGACGCACTTGTGCTGGACTTACAGCTTCACTGGGGTAAGCTGAAGTTCTTAGGCTTCCTATCATCCTCTAGAAGAGAAAAGACAGGAACAAAGCTTCTGACCTCTGTAGGCAGCCAGGTCTGAGGTCTCTCACTAACAGCTACTTGTTTTAATTTCATCAATCATTTTTCATCAGTCTCAGAATGTTAAAAGGTATCTGAGAATGGAAAAAATACAGGTCTGAAGCCATCGGAATTCATTCCTGCCTCTAACCAGGGATGGGCACAGTGCACACACTTCCCTTCTTCCACTTGAAAGGTTTCACACACACGCAAATCTTTTTGTGCTTTCAACATCAAGAAATTAAGGCGGGGAGGAAAGGAGTATGCACAGCACATCTGAAGGCAAAACTTTTTCCAGTATTTCGTCAATATAATCCAAAAATCTTTGTTTCCCTTTGTTTCTGAAAAGGGCTAATGCTGCCTCCTGAAAAAGATATGCCACAGAATGTGTCCCCTCATCATTCACTGCTGCGAGAGAATTTACTAGGACATGTTCCTGACCCACAGAAAAAGTAATGTACCACTGGAAACACAGCTGCTTCCATTTGCCCCACAGACAGATCAATAACATTTGGTGTCATTTTTTAGCAACAACAACTAGGATAAAATCTGTTGCTCACAACACCTGACATCATCTGCTGATGCCTGGACCACTGCACCTCCTGTGAGCTCCATCCTGCAGCACAGGGGTGCTGGGGAACCACTGACTTCTATTTGCAGTGCCAGCCTTGGATGTTCTTAAAAAGATGCCAGCCTCAAAATTCCACTTAAACTCTCATAAAGTTTTTAGCTTCCCCATTTTTCAGCTTTGCTTACTTGACACACAACATCGGGCAATTCTGTCTCTAAATCTCTGATAGCAGCTAGCCAATGTGGCCAATGCAAGGTGTGCAGGGGGCTGAACAGCAAGTCAACAACAAGTATGGCCCAAAACTACAAAAAAGCCAACTCCTAGGGAATCAGGACCATGTCTGACTACGTGATGGAAAATAGCTGTCTCTTTTCAGTGTACTTATGAAGCTGAAGAAAAGGGCGTTAAGAAATTGGGAGTTCAACAGTGTTCACTCCACTCTGGGAGAAAATGAGCAGAAAACCTCAACTGCTTTATTTAAAGAAACAGAACGGCTAAATGGCTACTGTGGAGCACAGAGGAGGGTAGTGAAGGATATGGAACTGTCTTGAGCTCCGGAAAAGGTGGACTGAATTGCCAAAGAAATTTACGACCAGGACTATTAGCTTCCTGTCTTTGATGTCTATTCTTAGCTTTCCAGGAGCATTATGGCATTCATGAGGTGAAAATCACTCCGGAGCCAAGGTCAGCTAAGGCTGATGCAGCCTGTTCTACTGCAAAGCTGAGAAATTAACTCTGAACTGCTTCAAGATGCTGAGTTTAAAGCCCGAAGACACATCAGTGAGGGCCTGAGTTTGCTTCTCCTGAATCAATGAGAGATTTTCTTTGTTTTGCTTAAGGAGAGACTGCTTGGATGTCCAAGCTAAAAAATGAAAGAGATCAGCCAACCTCCCACTAAAACATGCTGTCACACGGCATGTCCTTATTTTGTCTAGCTCCCATCTGCTTTCAAAGTATTAACTACACCTTAATAATTCTCCATTAAAACTCTATAAAATACTTTTAATAATGCAATTAAGTATTTCTCAAAAACAAACTGAAAACAGATCAGTAAAATTTATTTTCAGAAATGAATGAATGCAACTCTTTAATAAGCTGAATTCTGGCCACAACCCTGCAGAATGCACAACATTCCTATTGCAATTTTTAGCACTGGTTGAATGTTCTCAGTGAAGCACATCACAGAAAGAACTGGTAATTAACTGGCTATGAAGACTGTCACAGGCAGCTCCAGGCACACAAACTGTCCATAAGCAAAACTTCCCAAACTACCTAAGGTCCACACCAAAGCATGAGGCATATGACTGAAGCCATGCATCTCTGCATACTGATCACATGAAGTTTTGCTTCACCTTTCTCTCCTGTATCCAACTTGCAGTAGATGTGTACATGCTTCAAGTAAGGGAGTGAAATCAGATGATTTGTCCATCTTATTTTGTGGAAAAGAATTTTGAGGTGATTCAGCTATAAAGCTGACTGATATTTGGTAATTTAATGAAATACTAAATTACCAGAATTTGCCACTGACAAAAACAGGAAGCCACCAGTTCAGTTTCACCAGTTATAGACAAAGCTGCATAGCTGTGAGACTTCAAAATAAAGATATGGACTCTGTGGTCAACCTCGCTTCAATTCAAGCACAAGGCAAAATTCCCTTTGGTTTGGCCATGGTCAGTATGAAACTCTTTGATCCCAAGTGAATAAAGCACTTACAAGCTGAAGTCGAGCATATTTCATGCGTGTTCTGAAGTGCTAGGCTGACTCAAGGCCCTCCTTGTGTTGCTCTGTAATGTATATTTCTAACACAGGTAATTTGTTGAAGACAAAAATGTGGGTTTTGAAAACTCTTCTGAGAATCAATTATTATTACTTTGATTAAACATTTCCTTACACAGTTTAAAGCCTAAACATTGTGGCATTGAGCTAATGCATATGAACCAAAAAGGAAAAGAGCATTAGACAGTAAAGAACCTCTGATGAATAATGTAAACTTGAGGCAGTTTTTCATCTGTGGTTCTTGGAAGACCTGTGAACGATTAGTGTGGGGCCTGTGGAGGGCAGCTATGAAGGGCAAGTTTGTTTATGCTATAGAGGAATGTACTCATGTGAAACACCTTACATGATCTCCACACTTCTGTGGGAAAAATTCACAGGTGTACACCAACTTAGAAAGACTGCGTCCATTAATCTAAAATACTATAACATGAGAGAAAGGTTTGCCTTTAGAAGATGAGAGGTGCTGGGATGTAAAGTTGTGGCCAGGTCACCACCAGCATTCCACCAACAGACACTTCAGGACAAAACTTCCTGAAGCTATGATTAAAAATCCTATATAAACCTGGGAAGAGGAACTGCCATTTTAACTGATTAATTAATTCTAATTAAAAAAAACCCACTTAGTTATAATAAGATGTCACAAAACAAAAAAGTTGTCCTAAAAACTTGTTGCTGCAGACAGATCTCATCACTCTGATCTTCTGCTCTGACTCAGCTGTGTGCAGCACAGGGAAAAGGCATACTGACACTGCTTTGCTCCCTAACTAGTGGTTGGTACCAGTTCAGACTGGAAAGACAACTCTTAGGAATTACCATTTCTGCAAAAGCTTACCCTTCAAATCGTACCCCTTTTCTCTACATGCTTAATTTTTTTCCTTCCTTTTTTGTTATGGCAAAACAGTCTAAGGACAAAAGAAAGTAAAAATAATGAAAGGCATACTTGCAAAACAAAAGTTCTCTCTGAAAATTTTTTTTTAAAACCCACCCAACCAACCAAAAACTATAAACAAACAAACAAAACCATGCCCACTGACCACATAAAGTCAATTATTTCCAAATTTTTCCAGAAACTAATCAGGAAGTCTTTTTTTGTCTCCAACTCTGTGACAGTATGAATGCTGTTCTCGCCTACCCCCATCTCTGGTGCCAATGTGACAAGGAGTCTACTTCAGAAAACTGTCCACCAGTCTCAGTGTTACTTTGGATATCATTCCTTTGCAGAAGTCATACAGGTCTTGACTGGAAAATGGGATGATATAAAAATACCATGTGAATACTGGCTCTTACAGTAAATCCTAAAGATGCCTAAAATCCTAACATCTACCCATCTTACTGCCATCATTTATCCTGCAGCTCTCCTGACGGTCAGCAAGCAGGTGATAACCACTGCACATGCTTAGAGATAGTGCAACGAAAGAAACAGCAAAAACAGCCCAATTAATTATTCCATGGACTATTCCCTCCCTCCCCAACAAAAGACAGCAGAAAGAAAACAGAGCCAGTTTTTGTTCTTCGTTCACTTCCTGCTACCTCAAAATGGTTTCTCTGAATTTTCCCTCAGGCTTCTCAAAGTATAAAAGTTTTGTAGAACATAGGCTCTGGTGCCAGTTTTGAGAATAACTATTGTGTAAAGTCTGACTATGACTCCTGAGAGCAGAAAAGTTCTGCATATGAAATCAGAATAAGATAAGCCAGAGGATGTCATGCATTACAATCATAGTCATAGCTGGGTTTTCTCACAGACAGTATTTTCACAGGTCTTCTTCATCATTTATATTATGTGCTGTTCATTTCCGTTTCTTGACAGGAACGACCTCTCATCTGTCTAAAATGAAATAACCTGTCAGTAGCTAATTCATCACAGATTCAGTTTTGCTCTTGGTAAAGTCAATGGCAAGATTCCCAGGCATACTAGTGGCAGTGGGATTAAAGTCAGTCCTGGAGTAGCATTATACCATCCTGATTCCTGAAGATAGTTGTTTGTGTGCTTAATCGTGCAAAGATGAAATTAGTCTCACTGACTGACATGAGACCATTTAACACACAAACAGTTCGTTACCTTCAGGATCAGTGTTACCATCGTATAAGCCATCTGGTAAATGCATTTATATTGTTTAAATAACTGTATGCAGGATGCATATGTCTGGAGAAGAAAGTGGGTTAAAAAGTTTGTTGTTATCCATAAAGTCATTTCCTCTACCCTAAATATTAATTCTAAAATGCATTTACTGTTGTTGACTTTCCCTGCATGTTACTCCTATCATAAAAAATATGTCTTCAAAACATTATCCCCCTTAAGTTTTAATCCTACCAAAGCAAAAATATATATTTTAATAGAAAAATACGAGATAAAAAATATCCTAAAACTAAAATGGTAGCATTAATGTCATTTTTACACACAAAAAAAGACCCTCTTTTGAACTGTCTCAGCTATACAAACTCCTTTGTATTTACATATTTTGGATGCAATCCTGTGCTCACTGAGGTCAATGGGATTTTGCCATTGACTTCAATGGGAACAGGAACAGGCTCCATATGGTCTGTGATCACCTCTCTGAAAGGTGATAGGGGTGGAGAGAAAAGAGCACAATAAAAGCACATACAAGACTGCAGAATTAGCCCATCTGCTCTGGAGGCCTCTTCTCTTTCACTGTTTCATACCAGTGAAACTTCACATCCTTCCCTGGAGTTTTCTAAACTCTGAGTACATAAGATGGAGAATCAGTACTTTTGATCTTAATACTACACAAACAAGGGAAGAATGATTCATGTGTGTTTCCACCTCTCTGATTGTCAGTGGACTTCATTACATCCAAAGTGCCAGTTCTCTCTCAGGACTGAACTCCATATGTGCAATCCTGCATTTCCTGTACTCAGGGACAACAGATCAGTGATTCAGGATCATACCCCAGATTAACTGATTTTTTTTTCAATTTGACAGCAAACCAGCATTTCTGTCTGTGAATCTGTATTTGATACCCATGAGTGAGGCACAACTAAGGAAGGGGGCAGAAGGAGCTAAAACAAGGGAAACAGAATGCAGCATCCCCATCAATTAAACACATATCTGTTGTTCTTAATATGTTTCTTTTGAAATATTGCCTTTACATATTAAGTACATCCTATAACATCAAACCACATCATTTTTGTTCATGAGATGAAAGGCCATGTGGCATAATGTGATTAGTAAATCATTCCTGAGCTTCTGAAAAAAATTAAGACAAAATTACTGCTTAAAAGAGTGAGTTCCTCTTCTTCTTACACTGATGTCTTTGGTTGTGCCCATTCCCCCAATTCTTTTTTTTTTTTTTCCCAGGAAGAATGGGATTATTTTTCTCCTTCTTTATGCAGCAGAAAAATGAGATCTAATGGAGTCTTCACGTAACTGCCGATGTTTCCCCATGTTACAGTCCTCCTGTTGAGTTCGTCTCTCAATAGTTATTCTGTATTTCTTTCTGCATGAAAGAAGAGGAACAGAGTGAGAAATCCTTCTCCAGCCATAAGATAACAGGACATTCCTTATAAAGAATGCCTGCAGGGGACAGCTGGGTTCCAGTTGAAAAATGAAATGTGACAGAATGTGAAACCCTGGTCAAAGATTAAAGTAGTTTGCACTGAAACATTTTACCCAGGCTCAAGAATGACTATCACACAGCAGTCTCAAAGCACCAAGACACAGACATTTGCTTCTTTGAAAAATTCTCATTTAAGTGATTAGGAAGTTTTTGTGAAATGTCATGTGAACTGTGTCACATCACTGCTTTATATTGATCAAAGCCACATTTCTTTCCTGTGTACAGGGAGCACTTTCTGCAGAGTTCAAACAATGGATTTGACTCTTTATTCAGTTGCATTTCTTACTGAAACTGTATGTTTGCTAACTAATCTTCTCATCTCCCACTGAGAAAGCTACTATGTTTATAATATCAGAGGAGATATAAGATGAATTAAGAAAAGGGATGTACCACTTAGATAAGATGTAAATACAATTGCACATGCAATAGACATGCTTTTTCCTTTATGTCTTCCTTCAGGGCCTTTCGATGGACCCTGTTATGCTAATTTGTATGTAACACTGCCTGATTTTGCCTTTCAGTTTCCCCTTTAATACCCAAATCTTCCCCCAAAATCATAAGACCACCATGATTACTTTTCATGCATTTATGCTTTTACTGAGTTTCAAAACCAATGCTTCAGAAGGGAATTAGTTCAGCCCCACCTGCACACAGTAATTTTTGTGTAGGCACATGGCAAAATCCTTGCATGCCATGATTTCATCCCCTGTTTCACTTGCACATGTAGCAGAAGTCTAAGCTAAGTACATGGTGGTGGAAGAAGAGCTTTCAGAACACCAAGGTTTTAATCTGGATAATATGACTCAACAGAAATCGTGTTCCTACATGTACCCTAGACAACTATGTCTGTATCCATAGGCTCAAAAGTAATTAGAAAAATTTATGTTCTTTACTTAGTAATAGCTCATCCACACAGACATGCCTGTTTCAGAAATGCATCTCCAGTTTAAACCCTTTCAAATATGTATCAGAGCTGCAATCCAGATCTTACAAAGGATTTGCATGCTCACTGAAAACGGTGTTTCCACACCCATTTGTACTGATTAAATTGAAATGACTGAAGCAATGTAATCAGAAGGTACATTTGCAGTCTGAAAGCTACATAATGCTCATGTAAAAAAGCATTTCCAGGTACACAATTTCTAGAACTGCATTTACTGAAAATCTGACCCATATTCTTGATACGCTACGTTTCCTAAGCGTATACTACCAGTGGAGTTATAGGTTTGTCTCTACCCCTGTTCCAAATGGGTACAAACTGGATTGCCAGTGTAAATTCACTCTTGGAGATGTCTGCAATATACAGCTCTATCTAAGATTGTACCCACTGATTCCTTCAGTTGATGGAGAGAAATAGGCATTCCTCTGACCTGCTTTAGTTTTTACATGAGGATGACAAGACCTGCACCCAAAAAAATGCTCATTTCTCCCCTCTGACCATAAATACAAAGACTGTTGACCCATTGTTGTTCACATGGTTTTCCAATTCAGATCTTAGTGTCAAATGACTTAAAGACCTGTTCCTACAAAGATCTCTCTACATTTTTATATCTGCTCAGGTATGTCTTTTGCCTCATTCCTTGTATTCAGCTACCAATTCCTCCCAGTATCAGCAACACTTAAAGAAACAAACAAACAAAAAAACCTAAAATTACCAGATCAGATTGGGAATGTATAAAAAACCGCAAGAGCCTCTGATGAGCTAAAATACAAACACACAGTTGTATTTTCTTTTCTTTTTCTATTCCTTTTTCATGTTTTTTTTAAAGATCGTCTTTAATCAGTCCTAGTTAACTTGACTTGTTTCAGACACAAACAACATACAATATAAAAATTAAATAGTTAATTATTTGATGAATAATCCTGGTTCTTAGATCTTTTGAAACCCCGTTAATGTGCTAGTAAACTGACAAAGGCTTTGCCTGTTCATTTTGTAGCTGTTTTTAATAAAGATGTATTTTCACTGAGAAAAAAGATTTGATTCTTAGGTGCAGAAGTTAATTCTACCCTCCTATTTGCTTTTTCTCTTTATATAGTAACAGGATAAATCATATCATGTACAAGATGGTATAAGAGTAATTTGGTCTGACAGTGTAGGATCAAGTCTCAAGATTTTACATCTACTGACTGGCAATGTAAGAGTTATTTTACCTAAACAGGAATAAAACACTGATCACCCTCCACTGACCTCAGTTTATTAAGGTAAATGCACAGCTTTGAATTCCAAGTGCTCTCTTAAACAAAACCAGACATCTCTTTCTAGCTTCCACTACAATTCCACTCAGTGCTCAAAACCAAAGCTTGGTACCAGGCAAGTGACATCAATCTCTTATATGATCACAGACTGCACAATTGTTCTGCCAAGAAATATCAATCAAGGAAGGCTTTCAAGACTAAGGTAATTTAATAAGGTATCTGTAAATGAATAGAACTCACTAGAACTAGTTCCATGAGTAAAGTTACCCAGAGATGTAAACAGTTACAGAATGAGGCTCTGAGTCAACTATCTGGATTCACACAGAAGTACAAGCAAATCGTATTAACTGTCTACGGTGAGAATGTTACCACAGATGATAATGGTGCATTTCTGCCTCTCATCAGGGATGTGCTTCTAGGAGCTAGAAGGTGTGGATGATGAGCAAAGAGCTGAAGGAGCTTTCAGTGAATTGTACTAACCTGAAAAAGTAAAAAGCCATTAGCAATCCTGCTCCAAGTAAGGCACCCACGACTATTCCTGTAACTGCTGATTCTCCTAGACCACCTGCTTGAAAAAGGGAGAAAAAACAATCTGAGTTCATTATGAGGACTATTTGCTAACACATACTGGAAAATACATGTGACTAGGAAATGAATGACCAATACCAGATAATAAGTAAAGTCTTCAGAGTTCAGGACTTTATGGGAATCTCTTTCACTCCAGTTCCTGACTGTTTATATTTTGTCCCTGTTTTCCTTGCAGTTAAATAAGTAACCAAGATCAGTATCAGGCGAAGTAAAAAAAGTCAAAAATAGAGATTATACACATGCTGTTAAGAAACTGGTCTGAACAGCTTGGTCTGAATCACAACACAAACCAGAACTACAGCAATGTGCACAATAGGGATCAGCACTGGATATGCCTTGAGCCATTATAACAGAAACAATTTTATTTCACCTGGTTTAGGACCGCAACTGGTCATCAGCCAAGTTTACTTACATGTCTGATTACTCAACAGTATCAAGAATCTATGCCTGTTCAGGTTAAAGCCTCACAAGCATCTTCTTGCTCCAGGGACACAGTGGGTACAGGAGAGCCCAAGTAAGTACTAGTTTTCTACAAAGAACATCATTTTCATGTGGATATAACCTGCTCCCTTTTTCTGTGCCTACCTGAATTTTTGGAAAGCAACAGAGAACCACAGAATTATAGAATAGTTTGGGTTGGAAGGGACCTCAAAGATCACCAGGTTCCAAGCCCCCTGCCACTGGCAGGGTTGTCAAGTGCTCAATCACAGAATCAAAGAATGGTTTGGGTTGAAAGAGACCTTTAAAATCATCTAGTTCCAACCCCACTAGACCAGGCTGCTCAAAGCCCTATCCAGCCTGGCCTTGAACACCTCCAGAGTGGGTGCATCCACAACATCTCTGGGCAACTTGTTCCACAGTCTCACCATTCTCACAGTAAAGAATTTCTTCTTGATATTTAGTCTAAATCTACCCTCTTTCACTTTAAAGCTACTTCCCCTTGTCCTATAACTATCTATTTGTGTAAAAAGTTGATTTTCATTCTTGTTTATTATTTCTCTTTAAATACTGGAAGTCTGTAATGAGGTCTCCCTGCAGCTTGCTCTCCTCCAGACAGAACAAGGCCAGCTGCTTCAGTCTGTCTTCACAGGAGAGGTGTTCCACACCTCTGAGACAGAAAAATATTAAGTAAATTAAACTCCACCTTCCTTTTAACTTGTCCATGACCCTTTGAGGGGTTTGTCTCTGTACATAGGATGCGTGCTTAATATGATCTGGAAATACCTTATCTGTGCATGGAAATCCAACACCTTCCAGATTCACAGTTTATGGTTCAATCTACTTCACCTCTTCTCAGCCTTCTGATAGCATTGAAAATCACTCTGCACTGGGAGAGCAAGCACTGGCAGAACTGAGCTCCCTACCTGCTAATTATTGATATGATTATTCTCTGTTCAGAGTTTCAGTTCTTTCTTTCTTCATGGCTAAAACAGATTTTACCTTTTATCACCGGGAAAGTTGCAAAGCTTCACAGTCTTGAAAGCTGTGCCTCATGCAAGCATTACAACAACTATCACATTTAAATTCAAGAAGGTGATTCAGAGCACAGAGTATCTGAGGCTCCAAGACCTTGACTTCACAAATAGTCAGCAAAGAGACACACTCACAATGTCCGACTCAGACAACTGTGCAAAGCAATTTCATAAGGCCTGTTATGCTGCTTCACTACATGGATTCCTCTCTTTGATGGCTGTGCAGAAGCATTAAGTCTCTAAACTTACATGATTTACATGGTGTATTGTTTGTGTGCTCCGAAACTCGGCTTTCATCTATTCTCAGCCTGCCATAATTCCAAGGATATTTCACATCTGATCGAATTTCAAAACGCCCCTGCTTCCCATAGTAGTCTCCAATCACCTGTGGAAGAAAGAAAGGAATGAAAGATTTTCCTATCATGTTAGAGAATTAAAACAAAAAGGAATGCTGCACCCATTGCTTGGACTCTTCTGTCTGAATGCTGAATCACAAAGGATATGGCTGAAGGGGTCCTCGGGAGGTTATGCAGTTCATGCTTTGCCCCAAGGCAGAATTAACTGAATAAGAGCATTCCTGAAAGATGTTCATCCAACCTGCTCTTAAAAGCCTCTGAAGATGGAGACATGACAATTTCTGTAGGCAATTATTCTGGAACTAAGTTATCCTTCCTATCAGCGATTTTCCTTAGCATGTAAGCAAAATCCACCTTGTTGTAATTAGCCATCAGTATTTATCCAATTGCCAGTTGACACAGAGACTCTTTCTTTCTTTTTGAAATATCCTTTTACATATTTGTAGATTCTTACCTGTCCTACACTCAGTCTTTTTTTCTGTATAAACCCACTTCACACTAGTTGTTTGTTCTTTTTAACTCTGAATATTCCTTCTGCTCTCCTTGGGCTTTCTTCAATTCCTCCATAGCAGAATGAATGCTCAGCATCGTGGTAGAGCAGGAGAAAGTATCATTTAAAGTATTTTGTATGTTAGACTTATCTATTTTGCAAGCTCCACAAGGTACATGGTCATTTTCAGTTAAATCTTCAGATCCCCTGCAGTGCTACTACAGAGAGCCAGTTCTGCCCCCAAGACTAAATTTAGGCTTTAATTCAAAGTAGCATGCTTTGGATCTACTGCAAAGTTGTGGGACAAAATTGTACTAGTAGTAGTTAACTCATCTGAAAAAAATTAATAAAATCTATGCACACTAGTAAAAGAAAAAGTACAAATACGTTAACACCGAAAAAGTCAGCAGTGATGGCAGAAACACATCAGAAGTATTTGTCCAGCTGTGAATAAGAAATATTTACAAAGGTAGAATTGGGTTTCACAATTAGGGTTTTTCAATTAAAGACATAGATATACTGCTTCAGACTTTCACTTAAACTCTATTTTGAAGAGTTAAAAGACAGATAACATCTCCCCTGGTTAGGTTCTCAGAGGTAGACTTCACACCAAATGAAGAGGTCAGTTTCTCTTCCAGTATTTCACTTGGAGTTAGAAACTTGTCAGAAAGTCTGTTGCATTTGCAGGCAACAGATTTAACTGGGAGATTGTTTAATTTGTCAAAGTGGAGTGGGAGAGTCCTCCTCTATCATCAGCACTTACAAAATATGAAAGCATGCAGAAAGGCTTAAGAATAATAAATAGCTATGAGTAGAAACCAAACAGGTTCACATCAGAAATAAGATAATGACTTTCAAAAAGTGAAAGCAGCTCAACACTGAAACATGCATTAAGGGAGTTTGGGAGTCTGATCTTCACTGCCTCCAGATGAAAAATGAGTGCCTGTAGCAGTATGAGCTGTAGCCACATGTAAACCACAGGGCTCAACACGAGGGTTAACAACCTGCACACCTGTAGTGAAGCTGGATTCGGTAATCTGTTGTTTTACCAGGATGTTCCAGCTTAAAACTCTGAATGGTCCTGGAAAAACTTAGCTCTGCGAAAATGGGGATTCATCTGGCTCAGCTCAGCTGAGAAATAAATATTCATATGCTGACATAGGAGAAATGGGCAAAATTAATAAAACAATCAATGAAACTATTTCTAGAGTGCGGCATGAGGACAGAAATGAATGTAGTAAATACAAATAATAAGTAATCACATGAAAAGCATGCTAATTGTACGTATAAGCATCATAAAGCAGAGAAGAAATTAAAATGAGCAACATGTTAAAATGCCAAAGGTAACACAAAAGAAATAAAATACAGTTAAAACAGCAAGTGAAAGAACAACAGAAGGAAGGCTAAGAGAGGGAGATTAAATTGATACTCAGGATAAAGAACCAATGGGCTGATCACACAGAAAAGATACAAGTTGTTCATACCAACCTTATCCCAACTAATTCGCACTCCTATCTTCAATTAATGATGATTACTCCTACCCCTGGGAGTGCCTGCAGTTTATGGCTGGAGCTTTTCAATCATTTTTACACATGAAAACACACCAGACATCCTTACTCATGTAAAAAGGCTTCTTGAATTTGTTGTTGTTGCAGCACCAACAAGAATAATAATATCACCAGACTCCACACAGAGAAATGTCCAGTTCAGTTTGACTGCTGCTTCCCTTTAGCTTGCTGGGTTCTTCATGCAGACGACACCAGTAAACCTTATGCCGATATCTACTTTGCAGCTAACAGCACAATTAATGGAAGCTGTATACTACGGCTTGAGTTAGGGCCATGCATTAACATACAACCCAGCCATGCTGTTCACTGTGTGCAACTGGTGCTATTTTGCACAGGCTGTTTTTCACTTCTTTTTCTACTCCTGCTGTATCCAGTGGAATTACTCAAGTGGCAGATGTTGTACTCAATGGTTCTTTTCACCAGTGAGTAAAAGGACTTAATTTAATCAATAATTTCTCATATTCACAATTTATCAGGGCTTAGCTAGCATGTCAGGCTTCATCTTTTAAATTTTAAAGACTAGCATAATGTGAAGATAAACATGTGGAACCATCAAAGAGGTTTAAAGTTTAACAACTGTTTAGGATAATAACTTCAATATATATTCTTAAGAAATGGTACAGGCTGTAGGTTGACATGGTTAAGTGATACCAGTTTCATGTATATATTTAATAGACAATGCCTTCCAAGTAAACAGATGACAGGCTGTTTTCTTACCTCCTGTGTGCCAGTCTCTGGGTCCGTCATTGCAATCACTGAGAAATCCCCGTATCTGTCACCATTGGCGTCAATGGACACCTGCCCTGCAATGCCTAAAGAATGGCATGTGAGGAATCAGAAAACTAATTAGTTAAAATACTGAGCCTTTCCAAGGAAAACAAGAAAACAGTCGACAGGTTTATACAGACTGATATGACAGGAAATCTCATCAGTCTCCCAGCATTTTTGTTGGCATTCCAAAAGAAATTGTAATTTCATCTCGGTGTCTGCATTCCTGAATTCTTAACATTTCTCCCTTTTAAATATCAAATGTGTGAGCCTGTTTGGGGAATATGTGAGAAAAGCCTAATCCAGAAAGTTCGCATTGAAGAACACAAATACATTTAATGTGGTTTATTTACAGAGATTCTAGCCCTGGAATACCTATTGATGCCTTAATAAGGAGAAGCCAGTGCATGTGCGGCAGAGAACTCAGTGGCAAAGCCCTGTGTTCTACAGACTTACAGAGTTGCTGTGTCCATAGAGCCAGCTCAGAGTTGTTTCCACCTGATGGGAAACTGGAGTGAGGACAGGAGGCACAGTGTGCATTACATATGAATTAAATCCTCCATCTGTTTACATAGGATTGCCTGAACAATATGTTTGTGTTTTGTAGTTTAGACCCCAGTTCATTTCCTTCCTTAACAAGCCTGAGGAAAAGATCTAATGTTCCCTCAGGCCAGCTGCCAGTCTTGCTCTACAGGCTTCAAGAGCATTCTGATTTTTAAAGCTTCCCTAACTGACAGATTACAGCATTGCCCCAAGCAGCCCTTCAAAGGATGAAGTCACATTCAAAATTCTGCACATGAAATCATGTCTGAATCCTGATGATTTCAGTATTTGTTTTTGATAATGGAGAATAAATAAAACTTTCATTATGTATTTTGCAAGTCTTAAAGCACCATCTCTGCCTTCAACTACTGTTCATATTCCAGGAAACTCTAGGAAACTTGGAATCACAGACTCATAGGATAACTCAGGTTTGAAAGACTTCAGGAGGCTTCTAGTCTAATCTTCGGTTCACAGCAGAGCCAGACAGCAATTCAGAATGGGCTGCTCATGGCTTGGCTCTGCCTGGTTTTGAAAACTTCCATGGATGGAAACTGCACAGCATCTCTGTGGCAAACTGCTGAATGTTTAACTGTCATGATGAAAATACATTTACTTATATTCGGTCTGATCCTCTTGTTTTGGTGCATGCTCTTGCCTATGATGAGCATGGCTCCACCTTCTTGCTATGTGGAGTGACAGAGCTGACTGAGCACTAACACTGTTTGCCCAAAAAGGTGGTGGAGTCTACTCCAAAAGCCACCTGAAGATGGCCATAGGCAACCTGCTCTGGGTGTCTCTGTTTAAGCCGGGGTTGAGCCAGATGGATACAGAGTTTCTGCTGACCTCAGCCACTCTAGGATTCTGTGTAAATCAAAGAGGTTCTTGAAACTCATCAAAAAATGCTTGTTAGCTCTGAAGAAGCTCCAGCCTAACTAGAATGGAGACACAGCAAGACTTTGCTGATATGCTTTGTCACCCTAGGTATTCTAAAATGTGATCTACTTGGCATCAAATACAGCCATTTACAGCAGTGCAAGTTAAACAAGGATCAGTTTACCACAATGCTACACCAATTAGATGACTGAGCCAGGCACAAAGCAGTAGAGAATCAGCTTCTCAGTGACTGTTAGTCAGAAGAGAGAGATCAGGTACTCGGCCAGAGTATAAATTCCGTTCAACATACCTAACAATATTAGATATGTAACAGATTAACATGCTTCTATTTATCTTTTCCCTGTTGAGATGCCAGGAGTGTTTCAAACCACTGCGATTTTCAAAATATGCAGTGATCACCAAAAGATTTTCTGTCAAGCACATATTTTTTTGAGTACAACAATACAGCAACTGAACAACTGACATTTGGTTACTGCAGGAATGGGTATAAGCACATGACTACTGAATAACTGAAAGCAGACACCACAAAGACCTGCAACATTCTTGCCCACACAGCAGTCTGGGCTCTAGATCTGACAGAAGTCACCAACTGGTTCAGACACCTTCCTGACCTAAGACAACACTTACTAGATTGGATTATTAGCAATAGGTACTAGAAATTGCTGAAACAACTTAGAATTTCTATGGGATTTTTAATGGGAAACATTTGTATTTTACTTTTCCATCCGAATCAAAGAGTATGAAATTTTAACATTTCCTGTAATGTTCTTCCTTAAGAAATGTTTTCAGGAATTTTTAGTTAATGAAGAACTGTGTTTTAAACCGTGCAGGAGAATTTTATCTGGGCACCTGCTATTTCATTATGTTAGATACTTACATATAGACAATTTTGCTTCTTTTTCAAAGGATAACACAAGGAAAAGAAAATACTCTCCATAAACTGTTCCCTGCAGTCATGTAAGAGTGTCTCTAACAATTCAAGAACTAAGAAATCGTTTGATCACCTCAGCCATATCCTTTCCTAAGCAAACAATGTCACTCGTGCAGATGTGGCTGGGAGAAGTATATGCTGCAGGAAAAGGCATCTTCTCTCTGTTGGATTTCTGGGGGATCACCTAATTCAGAACAGGCTGTAAAATGAGGCAATTAGATATCTAGATGCCAGCAGTTAAATTAGTATCCTTAATGCAATCAGAGTTCTGATTGTCAAGGCCTGCAGAAGTGAATTGCAAACTTTCAGTCCTCCAGTAGACCCTGGTGGGAACATAGAATTACAGAATCGCTTAGGTTGGGAAAGATCCTTAAGATCAAGTCCAACCTACAGTTTGACATAACCAAGTCTCCCAGAAACAACATATTGGTTTTCAGAAGTAGGGAAAGAACATGTTGCCCTGTCAGGTTTTACAGGTCAGGTGTGAGAATCAGCTGATTCATAAGCTGCACGGAGCACACAGTGCTATAAAATAATGGGATGGGCACAACAGCTGATGGCCTCCTGGAGCAAAAAAGCAGGCAAAAAAACAGGCTGTGATGGAGTATCTGTTCACACACACAGTATAGCCAAACCATGAGCACAGTATAGCCTAACAATGAACTGCATCCTTAGACACCTGATCCCATCTGTTAAAATCTTGTGCTTTGGGAAGTCTTAAGCACTAAGGAAGGTAGTGGCACATTTGGCAAAATCTCCAGCTAATGCGGGGCTCGTTATGGGATGACTGCAACCACCATAACTTAAAGCAGATCTCATATTACATTAAACCACAGCAAGGGCCATTCTCTCTTTTGGTTAGGTCACAGTTTCAGAACAGAAAAGAGTTTAGGAGCTGCTGTCCTTCTGGCCTCCCCCCTGATGTCCAGTGCACTCTAAGTATCTGGCTACCAAGTTTTTCTTACATGTTTAATCATTCACTTCTTATCTAGGGGAAATGTTTCTTTCTCTCAGGCATTTCCATTGGAAATCTTGCCAATTATACACCAAAAGACTATTTTGAGATATTGGAATGGATGGACGAGAATATTACATGATGGATGAATCCAACAACATCACACTCAACCCTCAAATTATGATGACCCTCATTTGGAAAAAGTCCTTGCACTGCTTTGCATTAATGAGATGACATTCATATGCCAGTTGCACCACAGAATCTCAGCCTACACGATTAGTAGTGCTGCTGCCTCTGAGATAACATGCACAGCTCCTTTAGGAGGCAAGGATAAAATCCTTCCAGGGCCCAAAAGAGCCCTGGCAAGAAACAACAACACCAAAAAAAACCTGGCACCTGCTTGCCCTGATCCATTCCCAGGCTTTCAGATTAAACAAAAAAAGGTCAAATGGAAAAAATGAGGCAACCTCGGAGCTAATAGATGCACAAGAGTAAAGTGAGCAGTTGTAATCTTTTCAAAAACAAAGAAAGAGCCTGAGAAAATTATTGGTATTCTTTTACAACATCTGTGAGGGTCATTAAATTGATAGGAGTTTTTAAGCTGAATAAGACCTCTAGGGTCAGTGCAAAAAAAGTTCAGACTGGTAAAAAACGTGAGCTAGTCTTAAAAGATCTTTATGGTTTCATATGGATATCTTCCTCTTTCTTAAGAGTGGAACAGGCAGTGGTCCTTGCACACAACAAAAACTTGATTTCTTTTTGACTGTGAAATCCAGCTTCCTACATGTATTCTTACCTTCGTATGTTCTATTACGTGTTTGCTGAACAATTTTTTCCCCATCTTTCTTACTGAAACCAAACTTCAGGACTTCCTGTAAAGCCAGAGCATAAAGAAGAACAGCGTCGTGGAATCCTTCCACAAACATGTTCACCTTAAAAAAAAAAAAAAAATAAAGAAGAAAAACACATCAATGGCAATTGACACATGAAAAAGGAAGTCCTCCCAATTAAACTGATTAACTGGAGAGAATCTGCCAATTAACAAAAACGACAAGTGTGGAGTTTTGGTTATTGATTTTTGTTTTCAGCTGCTAGCACATGAAGGAACACCTCTCAAAGAAAACGGGAGAACAACAAAAACAGTTTTTGAAAGCAGTTAACTACTGCTCTTCTAAACATTTAAAATGTGCTTTAATATTGTGTCTGAATAGTTCTGCAGAAATGGAAGAAATTTTCTGATCCCAGTTGCTATGTCCAGCCACATAAAATTCTGTGACTGACCACGTGAGTTTCTCTGAGGTACTGAGTGCCTTCACCCCACAGTACTGAATATGACCTTTGCCTTCTGCACAGAGTCCTTAGCAACTCTCTGGATTGAGGTATGTTCTACCATAAATTTTTTGGAGCATGCAACTAGTGGATTTCTTGGTTAATGATAATCACTTCCATTTCTGGCCTCTGTTCAGCTGAGCATCACTCCACTAGCAAATGAACAAATGAATGTTTACTTTTTACAATAATGCACTCTCTGGAGCTGCCAACAGAAGTTTCCTTTTATTTCTTCTTGCCTAAGTGACATTAGCAGAATGAAATGCTGCTTTCTAGCTCTAATTTAATCTACCAGTGCAATAAACCAGCTTTGTCTTCCACATGTCAACACAAGCAATCCCATAGCTTTTGGTCTGCATCATAGTTAAAACAACAGTTCAAAGCAGAATGGTGCAGAAACATTACGGGTTTGTACACAAGAGTCTTTCCAGCTTCAGTGATGAAGCAACAAATTATTATTAGCAGACACACGAGGCTTGAGAAACCCAGGTATTTCTGTTCTTTAGGCAGCAGTTCACATCTCAGTCAATGCATTCTACTGGCTTGGTTTAAAATAATTCTGAAATCAGGATTTATCTTTTCAGCTGGAAGAATAGCATTCCATTCACTCACAGTTTCACTACATTGGAAAAGTACCTGATGTACTGAAACCATCAAAGGCATAAGTACAGATTACACCACATTACAGGGTCTCTTACTTCCATTTCCAGTGGACAACACATTTCTGTAAATATTCTCCTGGATAGAAAGGCTACTTAGCTTATCCTCCACTGCAGTGTATTAACAGAATAAAAAATATTGCTAAATGAAGTTGCTAAATACTCAAATTCCCACAGTTTTAGCTGGGCATTGAAAAAGTTAAAAAAGATAAGAACATGTAGACAGTTAAGTAAATAACTGCTCCACAGATAAAAAGTATTACATAGCTGATTGGCTGAGCTGAACTAACCAACTCCTGGTAATGTAATTACATGCAAGACATTCCTTCACTCTTAAATCAACTGCCAACAGCAAGGAGAATTTCAGAATTATTTTCTGATAATATATAAGTTTATATTTCTCTGACATTTTAAATTGGACTTTCAGATAAGTCAGGCCTATGTTTCATTAAGAAAATACATCACAATTACAGGCGAAAAACCAAGTGCTACAGAGGACACTGAACAACTTAGCTCAGCCTGAGAGCCAAGGACTAAATGGCAGCTGCAGTTATTTCGACCTGAAGTGAAAGGATGAAAGAAAAGGTCAAAGTCAGGCTTTTGGTGGAATAACAAAAGCTGACAGAGTGCACACAAGGACAAGCTTTGCCAGCGTGGAGGGACAATATTTCAGGATTAAAAAAGAAAATGAAAAAAAACCCACAAAGCTCAACAACTGCTTTATATGCCAGCCTCAGAGTCCAAGTGGCCAGTGGATAATCAAACACGGGCTTCCTTGATGTGACATTCATTCTCTTAAGAAGAGAAATGAGTCCCTCTAGCTGCTTCACCTCCCTGCTGGTTTATTTACAGCTTCTGGCTGGCATCACTTTCAAGGAAAGCTATTTTGTTGATTCCTTTGTCCATGGCAAAGACCTCTCAGTGTAACACAGTAACCTTCAAAATCCATTTTGTCAGCTAACTTGTTCAATCTGAAATCTACCCGTACAACTGGCCTTAAAATCCTGGTGTAGACACTGCAGACTTGCCAGATGAGCGCTGGCAAATCTCACTTGGCAGTTTGGGAAGTTATTGCAGCAGCCACCTGCTTTGCCTCTTGCTCAAAAACCTTCATATTATAGATGAAAAATCATACTAAAAAATCATCAGAAGATCATCTGTTCCACCTCAAAGCTCTCCAGCACAAACCCTGTCATTTTACCTTTCATTATCAAGGAAGGTGAAACTGGTAACATATGTCATTTCACATCTTTTCCTAAAGCAATACTATTTTATGACAGCTAGAAAGCATTCCCCAGTAAAGCTGTATTTTGGGCTTGCTGACTACTTCTCATATTATTCCAGTAACATTTTCAAACACCAGTTCTTGAAAGCAGTTACAGGATACCAAGAAGGGCATAAGGTTTTCTTCCCTTTCACCCCACTCTGTCATTTAGAAGCTGCCATGCTCCTACATAGAGACAGGGTTGCAGGATGTGCAGGAGTAATCTAACCTACAATATACATGGTACTTGAAACGGAGAATCTTACAAAGATCAGAAACAGACACAGAGAGTTTTTAAGGGCTTGTTGTTTATTTGTTCCCTTTTCTGTCTGTCCATAGCTCATTCAGGTCTGTTTTACACTCCTGTTTGCTTTTGACTAAGGTTGTCTACCACAGACCCCTCAGAACAAGAAGTGCAAAGACTGTGCCAGATTGTGCATCTGATACCACTTTTGACTTATTAGAGTGTCCCAAGCCAGTTGGCTCCAGGAGTTCCTTTTTGGGCAATAGTAACTCTGAATGCTACATTACCTCATGTATCTCATTCGTAAAAAGGCTTTTCTTTATTATTCTCCATTTTCATTTTAAACTTATCTTTAGTAGTTTTACATTTAATCTGAATTTTGGCTATCAGAAATGATTAAACAGACTGTTTTCCCTCAACAGTTTTTACACTTTTTGGCCTGTATTTATTTGGATTACAGAACAACTGGCAGTAAAAACAAATAGCAAAATAAAAAAAATCACCCGACTATCAGCTCAAAGCCTTCCTTCCTTCAGTGCAATACACAACCATGAGAAAAAGGGTTAAAAAGAGCTACAGGAATTCTACGTTCCATGAATGTGTCAAACTGTGAAATAAAGTCATTGTGGAGATGTCTACAGGTTGCTTGAAGTTCTCCAGAGTAACTAATAATGTATAGTTCAACATTAGGCAGGTTTCAGGATGAAACTACACAGATTATAAAAGACATTAAAAATCCAGTAATCTAGTGGATAATTAACAATTCTCTTAGTTAAGCTCTAATAAAAATATTTTTGATAGGATTTTCCATTTTGGTTTATGCTTTTAATTTGTTGTTGTTATTTTTAATTAAAGCAGAGCTTCAAATGCTATGATTGTAATTTGCACATCAGGTCTATTAAAATAGTGCTGGCTCCAACCTCTACTGCACAGCAAAGGCACCCCACCATGTGTGTCATCAAAAAATGCTGAGCTTCTCTGGAGGCTGCAGTACAAACAAGTGGAAGCCCCCTGCCAAGATATATTCCGTTACTTTCACACTTAATTTAGGGTAAAATACAAATAATAATCAGATCCTGTCTACTCTAATTAACCATATTCTGTCAGAAAAGAATTAAAACTAAAAAAATAAAAGATAAAAATCACACAAATAACTTTTACACAGTTCAAGGTTATATAGTTCCCCAAGCAGCTATAGTGTGACCACACTGTTCATATATACCAAGGTGTTAACAACATACAAAGCAATGCAAAATACTACCGACATGGAAGACAGCCAAGCTGCAGCTATACAGGACCTATAATTTTCCATATCCTGCTCACTGACTGACAAGTAGGGTTTTCTCTTCCATCTGGAACTGCTGAGCTTTGAATCCCAGCAATTATACAACTTCAGAGGAAGGTGTGGAGGATCATCATTGTTTTTTCTCTACTGCAAAAGCAAACAGTTTGTGTTCCCCAAAGCAGATGTCTGAATCTACTTCCTAGTACATCAACAGGGATTTCCTAGGTGTCGGTCTACTGCCCCAGCTAGAACCAGTGAGGGCCCTGCAGGAACTGCATAGGTTGTACCCAGAATTTTTGCAAAAATCTCACCAATTTACCTGCTTGATACGGGTTTAAGAGCTAGTGCTCAGACTCAGGTGACCTAATACTCATTGAAAGTCCACTGATACTTCACTCTTTTTCATGTTAGTACATAGGGTTGAAAGTTTAACTAATCAAGGCATGAAAGTATGATGTTACAATCACTTAAAACCCGTCTAACCTCAGAACTAAGAACACTGGAAGTGAACCCCTCATGTGTTCTAGCAATACTGTGAAATACTGCGTAATACTACAAAATTATAGCATGCCACAGTAAAAATATGACAACGAAGTATAAATATAGAATATTTCAAGTATGCATATACCACAATGTACTTCACACTACTCTTCTGGCACGTTGTTTTATCTTCTTCATAAGATTATAGACTTCTGTGGCATAGCAATACTCATTATATTTTAGTTAATTTTTCCTATCATTCTGTCACCTATCTCAGTAGTATTCCTCCTAGCAGTTTTAAGTCAACTCCCCATTTTCACTTTTTAATCCTTTTTCAACAAGCAATTATAACTACTATTCTTACTTTATATGCATTTCCAAGAAACCCTCATGTTGTCAACTTTTCTACATCCATTCCTGGATGTCTAACTCTAGTCGTCTTCTGTTGAATGACTCACAGTCCAGCAACACACTCTTCAGATGGTTTTTGAACAGAAACTTATTTGCCACTATCATGTGCTATAGTCAGAGATGCTGTCACTGTTATAATTACTCCTTTAAGCTCCTGGGATATCCAGCAGTTCCTTGATGAACTGCTACACTACTGAGCTACACAAACCCAGAATAAGGTCATGATCTCCACAGAATAACTGATAGGCAGATACAAGTGATTTGGTCTCAAGAATTATTTTTTGTAAAAAAGATCAAATATGATTGTTACACTCGTTTCAATTATCTTGTTTACTTAAACAGAAAGATGAACTCAGGATAGAAGTGATATGTAGACTAAAAATCTGAAGATGACAGAAAGATATCCTTACATTTGAGTGCTAGCTGCAAACATGGAAAATTCAATTCAAAGGCATAATTCTATAACCACTTTCAGCTTTGCAGTAGTCCTACTGCCACAAATGCAGTATAATCCTGAGTGTTACCATCATACCGTGAATGTACAGCACATGTAATTTCCTAATGCCACAGTAAAGCAGAAACTTGCAATGTTCCTAAATCCTGTCTATGTCTACCACAACTCCTAAGATCCTGGATTGGGATTTCAAGGACTCCCACTAACAGTAAAGGATTCACACATGACCAGCTGTCATAAACAGCATGTCTTGGGGTGCCTACAGATGCATAACCTGACTTGTTTCCACAAAGATCATGCCACTATGAAATCAGCTCGGCAATAAAATGGCAAAACACTTAATTAGAGCTGTATGTTTAAATACCAGCATACCAAGAAAATGGCAGATTCTCGTGGGTAACCAGAGTGACTTCCCTGATTGAGTAGGACCTCAGCAGCTCAAAGAAACAGGAAGGAAAAGAGAAAAAAAAAACAGAAACCTGACTTCTCCAGAGAATGCTATTTCCTCAGTATTAACTCACAACTGGAAAAGAATATATCGCGTTGTGCCAAATTCTGGGCAACACAGATGTAACCAAGGACAAATGCTCAACGTATTCACTGATACCAAATCCGTGTGATTACATAAGCAGGCACCTGCCCAAGAAGTCATGACATCAGAGCTTAGAATTTGGTTTTTAAAATGACAGATAATTTTCTCAGGTTTCATTTGTAATCTGGGGCTGGGTTCCACATCACATCTTAGAAGAAGATGATGAGCATTTCCCAGTGTGAGGAGATGTCATACTGTAATGAATCATCCTACTTATTTTATTCAAAAGCTCTTGCATTTCTCAATGGAGCATGAATTCAGTCTTTCATAGGAAGACAGTGTGCACGCACAAATCCAAATGAGACCTTTCATACAGAGGTGCATGCTATTCTGTTAGAGAATTTTGCTAAGTGAGGGTCATACTCTGCTTTAAAATTACAGGTTAAAATATCAACCTTGACAAATGATTAGCATTGCAGTTGAATAAAACATCAATTCCCTTTAACCTTACAAATGCTTTTTCCAAGAAGGCTGCCTGCTCTTCTCCATCTCAGGGTGAATTAAAAAGAGTGTGGCCAGCGGGTCAAGGGGGGCAATCCTTCCCCTCTACTCTGCCCTGGTGAGGCCTCATCTGGAGTACTGTGTCCAGTTCTGGGCTTCTGGGTACAAAAAAGACAGTGATCGCCTTGAAAGAGTCCAGTGGAGGTCCACAAACATGGTAAAGGGCCAGGAGCATCTCTCTTACAAGGAAAAGCTGAGAGACCTGGGTCTGTAAAGCCTTGAGAAAAGAAGACTCAGAGGGGATCTGACCCATGTCTATGAATATATAACAAGCAGGAGGCAAAGGGACGAGGCTGGACTCGTCACAGTAGTTTGTGGCAACAGGACGAGGGGAAATGGTCACAAACTGAAGCACAGGAAGTTCTGCACAAATATGCATGGGAACTTCTTCACAGTGCAGTGACGGAGCACTGGCACAGGCTGCACAGAGAGGTGGTGGAGTCTCCTTCTCTGGAGACGTTCAAGACCCACCTGGACGCCTACCTGTGCAACCTGGGCTAGGGAGCTGCTTTGGCAGGGGACTGGACTAGATGATCTCTAAGAGTTCCCTTCCAGCCCCTACAATTCAGTGATGTCCTCACTGGTATAGCTACAATGGTGATGCTTACCGCACTGGAGATGGAGATGTGAGACTCTCCCAAATGGCTCTGTGCACTGCACAGCCCCACAAACTACAGGAATTTTCAATTGAAGTGTAAGAGAGAAGGCACAGTTGGAAAAAAGAGGAGTCTGATTACATCTGAGAGTGAGCAGTGTAGCACATCTGCTGCTCACCTCCAGCATGGAAGAGCCTGAAAGCATAATTTGATAGAATATTTAGAAAGATCCCAGCTTTTACTGCTTCTTGCATCAATTGCATCTACTCTCATTTGCAGGAGGAAGGGGAAAAAAACTCACTTGCAGTTTTTCTCCCTGCCCAGAGCACTAGCTGGGGCTGGTTTGCTGTGTCAGTCCCTTTTTCTGCCAGACAAGGGGATGCTTCCCTGGACATACCACCTGCAACAAACACAGTGATAAATTCCCACCCACTTCAAAGCCTGATGCAAACCAGAAGCTGATCCTTTGCTCAACAAAAAGGTATGCTGAAATAAAAGAAAATTATTTTTATTTTCTTTTCGTTAATAAATAACTATTGTCTGGGATTTATTTCTAAAAAGAAGCTGCTAACTTCAGAGAGTTAAGGGATTTTGTCAGTGAAGTTTACTTTCTTGGTAGGGGAAGCAATCGAATCACAGAGTCACCTCTCTGCTCTTCCACTGCCTCCTCATTCCTTATGGTCTTTTCCTTGTTTTGCCTAATACCCCATCCTTGAAAAACCGGGAGATTTACTCACTGTCATCCAGCCAGAGCAGCCACAAGCTGATCTTTTGTTTCAGCCATAAATTGAAGCAGAGACCTATTCAGTGCTAGACTGCAGGGGAGTCTCACTGTAAAACTTCGGCGTTGCACGATACAGCCCAGCCAATCTGCAAGTGCATGGAGGAGCCCCACCACCACGCTGCTTCTGAGAGTTGCCCATTGTTTGCTTATTTACTGCTTGCAACCCACTTGTATCATCATCTAGGAAACAGCTTTAAACACCTAGTTACTGCTGCCAACAGGCCACGCAGAGAGCTTTCCAGATGTAACCCAAACCTGCTCTTTCCATTAAATACAGGCACGGGAAACTCCAGCTCAGCAGATTAGATAGAGCCTTACCCGCAGTCAGCTCACGTAAAGGGGCTCTCACTGTTGCTGCTTTGCATGAACTTTGGACCAAACCCTGTGGTCTGACATCACCCAGCCCCGGACTCTCCGCAGACCTCCAGGAATACAGCCAGAGCACAAGAGAGGGCGAGTGAGAATTGCCCAAGTCTGGGGATTGGGAACACTTCTGGAGATAGATTTCCCCCCACAATCCTCTGTGGGCTTTATTTCTGGCTCTGCCAGACACGCTCACTGATTTCTTCAGCAAGTTGATTTCAGCCACTTTACCCTTCTGTAGTTTGGATTCCATACTGTGTTTTAATGCTGGTCTCAAAGGAGTACAACGGCTATAGTTGTTTTGCAGTACTGCTTTGCACTAGAAGTGAACTACCTTCAGAATAAATATTTAGGGGGATTTTTCCTTTTGTATACTTTACGTATACAATATTTGTGTGTTTAACTTTTCTCCAAGGACTCCAAGCTACCTATTAAGGCAGAATCACAGTATGTATTAATGGATTCCCACAGCTAAGGTGGAATATATCTCACCATATTCACAAGAAATCTCTAAACATAAATGATCGACACAACGGATCTTTAGCACATAGAATTATATTACCACTGGTTGACTGCTGAAGGGATGTTAACTGTAAAAGGTATAAAAAAATAAAATTTTACCTTTTTAAGTAATATCAAATCTGACATTTTTAGGATTTCCTGCCTTCTAACATGCAGTCATTCATGTGATGAGTTACCAAACTACATTCAGAAGTTGCACTTCTACTCACAGTGGCAAAACACAAGAGATATTAAACAGTCTATTCTTCTCAGCACGGAGGAACACACAGAAATTAAAACATGCTTGTCATAAAGAGACCATTTTAAGGACCCTGTTGGTAGTCCAATTATACCCTGTTCTACAACTAGAATGAATGCTTACATTTTAAGTTAGTATTTTCTGCAACAGATAGGACATTTTAATTGCAGATGAACATCTTGCCAAAAAAACACACCAGTACTTACATTAGGTATTAAGTTTTAAAGGCCAGAGAGTTAGCTTGCTTTTCAAGCAGGAATATACTTCAGTTTTCAGGATGATGGAGTCATTCATCTGAAGAAATCAGTTCCACTTGCTAAAATAAGCTAACTAGTTTAAATAAATGCAGAGCTAGAACAAACAGGAAGGACATTTTTTTGTTAACTGTTTATCTTTGTGCAACTGTTTTGAATTTTGGACTTCTAACTTTATCACCAAACCACAAAAATCACAGAAGTGATATTTTCTATACTAGAAACTCTCAAGATCACATCAGTTCTCATGCAAAACTCAGGAAAACAACACTAAATCACTCTTTTGGAAACTCAGGCTCTGAATTTACCTGTGGTATGTTAGTTTGTGAAATAAATACTATGAGGGTGGGCTGGTAAAAATTCAGTAAGATAAAAAGCTACATTAGTTTATCACATCTACTCACAGAGCTATGGAAGGAAAATGGTTTTTCTACTTTGTAGCAAGTTAGAAAAGCTGTGTAGCATGACATTTGCTCTAAAAGCTGCTTTAAGGTGTGGATAAACATGGACCATTTAGGCATAGCCAAAAGTGATCCTTAGCTCAAAAGTATCCTCAGAGCTAGGATTGGCCATTTAAGCTCCTTATTCACTACTGGGTGAGGAATAGGCACACAGAAATAGGATTCATAAGCATCAGCACAGTGGCTCACCCTTGACCTCCACCTTCTTGAGGTGAAAGACAGTGAGAGGTGAACCCATTACTCTCACCCAGACAGGTAACAAACTCTCTGCAGCATGCAGTTTTTAGAAAAGAAACAACACAGGAAGCTAGTTTTTTCAAATCCCCTGCCCCTTTCATCTAAAAGCCCCAGGGCTGCAACATCTTTGCTGGCATGAAAGACATCCATGATTGCAACCTTCCTTGGCAGAAGCCTGAACTCTGGCCTTCCCCTGCCTGGCACCAGCCGCCCATCTGAAGGGCACCCTGGGGCATGCATGCCCTGGACTGAAACTCAGGTGCTGGGGGAGAAGTAAATCATTTACCATTAAATACCAAGGTAATTAGGCATACTGACTTGTAAACTTCAATGGCACGGAACTAATGCAAAACCTCAGGCAGCTATTAATTGTTTCCATTCCAAACATTTTAAAAATAAATGACTTATTTTTGTTATTTTCTTCCAGATACTGAATACCTGACAAAATGTGTTCAGTTGGCTGCTTAACTCTTCTCACCATGTGGGAGCAGCACTCAGGAATGAGGGTGGCTATGCCACCCTCTCCAGTTAAAATATGTGTGGCCTTGGAGGATAGGGTCTGTCTTGGTGCTACCTTCAGGTGGTAGAAGCTTCTAGCACCTGGCAGTGAGGGTGACAGCATAGCAAGAGCTCACAGACGTGTGGCATTACTGATTTCCACCTTTGTGAAATTTCCTGGAAGACTATTACTTGAATGTCACAGGGTCTCCCTTCTATTATTAGGGGTGGATTTTGCAGCATCAGTAGCCCAAATGAGTACAGGAACGCTCTGCTGAACAAACTCAAGAGTGGGATCTGCCTCTGAGGAAGGAGCAGCTCTTTTGCCTGCAGCCCTTAAAAAAGAAATACACAATTTGGGTGTTGAAGAATTGCCCCTTTCTTAAGGTCCCTAAAGAAAACAAAAATCTGAAATCTTTTTCCTGTATATTTTCTGTAGCCTGAGGTGAGTCATGCAGGTGTCTCTCATTAGAGCACAGCAGGCAGCTTCCCACCCAGGACCTCACTCTTGTACTGCAGCTTGCAGCCCAACATGGGATGACTTTATGCATAGCTTACTGTTGTTTTTGATAGCTTTTTCTTTTCACAGTTCAGAAGAAAGCTTTCAACCTAGTGTTACATTCACAAGGAAAGGGAAGGGAAAGGGGAAGGTAGAAGTTATCTACCTGCAAAAAAAAATAAGAAAATCAGTTAGCAAAGTTTCTAAGTGTCATTTTGTGCAAAGCAAGAGGCAGTTTTTTTCCTGCCTTCATTCAAACACAGCAGAGACAAACTTGTGGCAAAATTCCCATAAATTTAAATAAAAATAAGACCTTAATGGGACATACTAGCTTTTGGATCATTAGCGATGCAAATAGCATGCAGACACCTTATAAACAAAAACAGTTTAGGAACTTTGCTGGGAGACATGCTCTTCACACTTTATTAGTGAAAAATAAGGTATATTTCTAGCAAGTACTTCAAAGGAATAGTGCCTTGCCCGTAAACGTCTGTGTGTCTGTTTAATAAAAGCGGAATGTGAATGTCTGTGAAACCAAAGTAAAAACATCGGGCCATGGAAAATATACAACATATATATGAAGATCAATTCTAAAGTTCTACATTCCCAAAGAGTTCAGACGTTACTATTTTCAGATATGCCTACAGTTTTATTTTATCTCATTCATAGTTTGAAAAACTTCAAAAATATGCTTAGGCAGACTAGAAAATCTAAACAGGAATCCAGTGGAAGAGAAGAATAATTTCTTTCTTGTCCTGTCTTTTATGACATCTGTCAACTGCAAATAACATACTATTATGCTGTACTATTCCCTAAAACTCCGATGTGGAAGACAGCAATCTTTCATATTATTGAGAAAATACTCCAGCAAAAAAAAAAGTGTCTGCTATGTTCACAAAAATTAGCAGTTCAGAGATCAACAGTTTTTTTCAATTTCCATAAGAACAAAGTCTCATTAATTTCCCAGGGTGAAAAGCTGGTCTCAAAAATCCTAAATATGTTTTACTAATAGAAATCATCTTGTTAATAAGCTGGCATGTGAACCCATTTTTTTTCCGGCTGCTGAAAGCAGCTTGTGGTTTGCTTTTATTCTTTTGAACACAATTAGCAAAGTGCTCCAGCAGCTGAATAGACCTATTCATTTGAACAAATTATTCCCTGGCAGAGTTTTAAAAAATCTCCCCCAAATTCTCTCCCATTCTGGTGTAGTCAGAAGAGACACAAAAGCCTGCCTGTCATTAATCTTGCCTGGCTATGTCTGAGAAACACAAGTGGGACATACACATTTTTACCCTCTCTCTCAGTGACATGACTGAACTGCTTGCTTCTCCCAATGCTTATCTTAGCTGGTATACAATCCTAATTAAAAGGCTGACGTAAGGAATACACACGGGGAAGAGTCTGGCACGGATGTTATGGATGGGATGATAAACTTTATGAGCACAGCTACCTCCCACGTAGCTTTTGTAGTTAACTGTTGGAGCCTGAACAGTTGTTCTGATGCTGATCATTTCTCATTTCAGAGGGCTAAAACCAAAAAATAACAGACTTGCCCTTTCTAAAAGGTAGTAGCATCTTGCTGATCCAATTAATCTATGTAGCTCTGACTCTGCGCTCAATCTTTCAGTAGATTTACACGCAAATTGGGCTCCAGTTCCCTCCTCCTGCAGTCCATTTTCAGTGTCGCAAAAAGGTCTGTGGGTAGGATAAACCCCAAGCATTCACCTAGCAAACAATACTGTCATGTAGTTAACATGGCAGAAATATTTAATTAGTTGCACTTTCAGCTTTTAAATGAGAAGAAAAAACAAGCCATGGGTGGTCTGTAACCTCAGAAGAGCAAATATCCCAGCCTGTAAAATCATCCCAGCTCAGAATACTGGGTTAGATTTAAAAAAAGCGTTTATTGAATCCTAGGCCTGAGTGAAGAACAGAAGATGCATTAAGAACTTCCAAACTGCACTGTACTGCCAATTCATTATGTGTTCAGCATTATTTAATAAAAATGGCTTATGCATATACTTTAACTGAAACACTATTTATTCATAAACATTTTTAACTAGAATGTCTGTTGGGAGTTACGTACATAGCAATTCAACGACAGTTTCAAATTCTTCTGTCAAGTAAAAGCATGCAATTCCCATTGCTGCCTAACCTAGGCTACAGGTCTGCAAGCAGAGCTAGTCCCATATTTTGCTCTTAAACCAAGAGTCTCAATTGGTTCAAAAAGCCCAGGACGTACTGCTGTTAATATCTTGGTAATAAATCAACATTTGAAGTGACTATTATGCTGTCAGTGTAACAGCACTAAAGCAATTCTATTGTTTCTATGCCTGAACTCTGTATCTGAGCAGAATTTTGGAAAGAATCCCACTTTGGGTATACTTTTACAGAAGGCAGCCTCTAAATAAGCAGTAAATAAAATGGTCAGGCTTTCTACCAAACAGTGTGGTGCTTCTTGAAATCATGCAACAGGAAAGTGCAGGCAGGGAACACGATCATTTTTAATCCTATCTTCTACAACTACTGCCTACACAAATAATTTTAAAATAATTTCTCAGAACCTCTTCATATCCCCTTAAATTTCACTGCTGTTCTGTTAAAAAGGGTTTAAAGAAACTTCTTCCTACACAACAGACATTCTCTGACAGATAAATTGCCTTTTTCATACCTTCCTGCTCACTCAAAAGATGCAGGTTCTTTTACTTTCCCCACCATCACAGTGTAATATCCCTGCACAAACAACAGCAATTTCTGACAGGGAGAAGATGTATCCAGAGCATATTTCCTGACTTTTTTTTTCTATTTATTTCTGTGTGATTTCACAGCTGGAGATGAGGATGACCAATGCTCTCTGACCTGATAGTCCTCCAAGGGCCACATGTGTTCTTCAGTCCAGTAGTTCAACAGCTGCTGTTTTAGGACTTTGCCCTTTCTGTCTCTCTTATCTTTCCTTCTGTCATCTGGTTATTTTCCATTTTTATGATATTCTTTTTTACTAGATAATAATGCCCTAGGATTAGCGTTGGCAAGAGGCCAGGACAAAATGGCAGTGCTAACTACTTTTGTTTGAGATAGTGTCACTATGAGTGAATTTAGGCCACAGATCCAGGGCCCACTTTTCCCATAACACCGCAAAAATCCACGCTGAGAAGCAGAAACACTAAATGCTTCAAATCCATATTTCTCTGAATTTGTCCTCTTGGGACACAGCTTGCAGAAAAGGATGAGGATTATATTTCAACACCCACTGATAGGACTTGAGATGGACTGTACCACAGACAGTCTTTCCCCACAGGTTTTGTTTCTAGGAGCAGAATCCAGCAGAGAAAATCTGTCTCTGTCACTTCCCAGCCCACTCAGCTGAATGACCTCTCCCCAGAGACGTTTCCTTGGAGAAAACAGCCCTGGTCAGCATGCTTTGAGGCTAACATTGCCACTTTCCTCCCATGTTGCCAAAAGAAGTACTGTTAATGAGGTGTCTGTCCACTACATACATATCTTTCAGAGTGGAAGGAACTGGCCCTCAGTTCAGTTTTTTATTTCTCCTTGAAATGTTTCCCCTCTCAACATGGCAGCAAGACAATCAGTTAAGGGAATATGAGCCATCTTTACTCACTGTCCAAACTGGGAAAAGGCAAAATCCATCATAAATAGTTTTGCATCACAAATGTTATAAAAATTACATACATACACTATGCATAACACACACAGTGTTTTTGTTACATTGACCCCAAAGCTAGTGCTCTTAAGTTATATTTCCCCGCCATGTTAGGAAGCTGTCAAAATGCCAGGTGTGGGAGAGTTTGCTGTGACCTATACACATTAAGCTCACAATACCAGGACATTCTGCCCTGCTTTTCCTAATGTCTTTGCCCCACAGCAAAGATTGGTTGCTTCAAGATGGAAGCCTCAGATCCCTACAGCCTCCACCCAGGAGCTTCCTGCAAGTCAAGAATTGTCATTTCAGTCAAGAGGAAATTGCAGTGTCTGTAGTTAGATAATGAATCCTCCTCTCTGTCCCAATGAGAATGGGCTAGGAAGTGTTCAGAAAGTCAAGTGGCTCGAAGAGTGGACAGGCACATAGAAGTGTCAGCAGTGGGAGCCCCATGCTTGGCAAAGGCTGATATTTCTGGGCACAGAAGTGCTTGGAACAAGGAAAAAAGCTCTGGATCCCAGGTAGGAAGAGGTTATATGGGGACACAGCCCTCCGAGCTAGACAGAAGAAGGTTAATGCTGTGCAAATGGGGAGTCACGTACCCCTGCAGCTGTCCTGGGACTGCCACAGACATCCAATAAGAGTGCCATAAGCAAACATGGCCTAAGGAAAAAGCACTTCCAACAGCAAGTACAAAAATGTTGAAGGAATCTACCCAACAGCCAGCTTGCAAATCTCTCCCCATCAGCACTGGTGGATAGAATGGATGCAATTCTGCTTGACCATACCACAGATTATATCTGTTCAGTGGCACTAACACAGCATCTGTACTGAACTGACACAAGGTTTGCAATGTTCATCCTACAGAACAGTAAAGCTTCCTCTCTCCCTGATTCAAATCATCTTCACTAACACAGCCTGTCATCCACAAGCAGGGCAGATAGCATCCTGAGCTCTCAGCAGTTTAAGCCTTCTTTAATCTGGGTAAATGTCACAGTGCTTGCACTAGAAATGCCAGAAAACATTATGGCTGAAACTCTTCATGGGTGACTGGATCTTTAATATTCAAATTTCTCACAATCAAGAACAAATGGTAGTTTTTCAAGATATGTATCTTGCTAAGTGACATCTGCAAAAAGGCACGTACAGGGAAAAGGGAGGAACAGCACAAATTGGTCCATGTGTTGTTCAAAATACGTTTAGCAGGTTCTTCAGTGAGCAGCACCTTGAACTTGCCAGCTGGGGCTTCTCTAGTAATGTGAGGCAAGAATGCCAACAAAAGATTATGTTCCTATACTCTGAAAGCTCAGTGTTTACAATACAAGCCACTGACGTGATGCAACATAACATTTAAATTAATATATTTCAATAAAGTAAATTCACACTTTTGCTCTGAACTAGAAGATGATACCAGCACAGAGGAGAGAGACACAAGGCTGAAAGAGCTCTAGTAGGTATCTAAGCAGAAGCTAGCAATGAGAGTTCTGTGTTTTTTTCTTGAATTTAGAGTATAAATTCCCTCAAACCTTCCTTTGGGAATGCGCTGGATGTCACTCTCTTGTTTCTTTCAGAAAGATAACAGCTTTCAAGTAAATTCAGCCTTGCTGCAGAATCTTAATTTCATAGTCTACTTCCCAGCAACATTTCAATTTGCTTGAAAAACAGCATAATAAACTGCTTTCGTTTATGAAGTCAAAATTCCACCTGTCTTCATGGGTTCATTATTCCTCTCTTTACAGGCATGTGCAAGAAAAGTTTTGTCTCATACTCTTAACTGCAAGAAGATTCAAGCATTTTCCCTGACAGTCATTATTCCTACAGAACTGTTAGTATTACAGCTCCCCTTTCCTACAGCTGAAGTCTGATCAAACTCTCTTCGAGCATCATCTCTTCCTTACCATATGTGGAAAGTTTACTCTCCAATACACGGAAGGCAGACTGTCAAGGAAATGTTTAGAATGAGCACAGAAGTGGACAGAGAAGACTGTACGCAGACCTAAACATGCCTATTCTCACTGCTAGTCGCTTTATCCTCAGGGAAGAAAATAAAAAAAAAACATTATGTAGGCAACAGTGGGGTTTTTTTTTTTAGAACTGAACACAGGTGTTTCTGTTCTGAGTGCTCACTGCTACTTCTGCTTTAAGAGTAAGTGTTACTTGAAAGATATTCCTGAAGTCTGTCACCAAGTACTTACATAGTCATCCTCATGCAGACCTTGCTTCTGAACAGAACTTTTCACTTCTAGGGAAAACTTCTCAAACTCAGGCTTCACAGTCCTCAGCAGAGTGACTGTTTGGAGGTATGAGTATGCCTTTTTTGCTTCAAGGTCGTGCTTGTCTCCTCTCCTCCAGGAGCCATTTCCTAAGGAAAAAACAAGCACATTTTCAGCTCCAAATTATATTCCAACTACAGGACCACCTCCCTTTCTCCATCCATATGGCCCCTTTCCCACACTTTAGGTAGATCGTAGAGTACAAGGGAAAACTGAACATCCTCCAAGAGCTGGAAATCAGGCAATGAGGAATGGCTGATGGGAAGAAAATATGCAAATGGAAAGACAACTTTATTCCCATGCTGTGCTTGCTTATTTTTAAAGGGTGGGCTGAAGTCTAGATATGATGAGAAGACATCTCAAAGCAAAGAACAAGCCAGATTTTGAACACAGATTTAAGTTACAACAAGTGAGGGTGGATTTGACCACAAAGTTTTAATTTCATGTTACCTCACTGGCAACACTACTGGGCAGTCAGAAAGGCACCAGTAAAGTCAACAGTATAAACAACACCCTGAATGGAAGGCAGATGCTGTATCTACTTCTCTGACAGCTCTCACACTGTAGTCAAGGAGAAAACCACATGTGCAGTGGCTGCCAGTGTAGCATTTTCCTTAATGGGAAAGAAATAGTTACAAATAATTGGCACTTTGTGTCCATGCTCCATTTACCTGTGTTGTTGTTTTTTCTGTCACAGAAGACAAATCATTTAACTCAGAATACTAGTAAAGTAATCAGAATTTTAAAAGCAGGATAGTTGACTAGCTGCTCCATAGCAGAAAAATCCTTCTGTCTAATGAGCACTGATGCTCACTAAAGCAGGTCCTGAAACCCAGATCTAAAGCTTCCTGGGATCAGTGAAAAGGTTGCCTGGGTCAGATTCTATGCTATTTTGCATTAAAACAATTAATAAAAAAAAGAGAACAGTGATAGATAATCTTTTTATTTTTGGAACAACAGTGAGAAACTCGCTGTTACGGTTAAATGAGCAATGATGAAGAACAATACTAAGCTCTAAAAGGTGATTTGGAAGCACAAACAACCTTGAGACGAAAGCAGATGTGGCTCCTCTGCTTGGTTAGAGGACCATGACGCTGTTTGAACCCAAAGAACTGAATGATGGGGAACTTTGTGCTTAAAAATAAAGACTCTCGTTTTTTTTGTTTTGTTTTTTTTAAAGGAATATGCTAATGGCATAGTGACAACAGAGTGTAGGCATCAGATCCTCAGTAATGCCTACATGGCACTACGGCCTGCAAGGAGTGTCTGTGGGAAAGCAAATTCATGATCAAGACCTATCAGGTTCTCCTAAAGCAGGTGAATACTGAGTTTGTATTCTTCCCCCAGTATCCCAGGTACTGCTGCTGGGATTTCACAGCATCACAGAATCACATTTTATTAAACAAAAACAAACAAAAAAAAGAAACAAGCAATAAAAGCAATGGAAAATTGCTTTCCTTCCTCAGAGTGTGTGGAGGAAGCAATGAAGGACTTGTACCTCTCAGGAGAAAAACTCTTCCCTCACGGCGATTTTGGATCAAAGGCAGCTCCCTTTACACAGTACAGGGCAGGGGACCCAAGTCCAGCTGTACCCTGAAAAATACCCTCATTAAATGGAAACTCCTTTGCCTCTATCACCCCAGGAAAGCCTCACTTATCACAGCTGAGCATCAGCAAAGTCTGGTAACAAGCAGCAATGTTTTTTTCTCCACCAGCTATTTTTTGCAGCTTGTTCATCCTCTTGCAAAGAAACTCAAGAAACTTGCCTTGGTTTAGAGTCAAAATTACGTATACTAGACTCCATTTTTCAGAGTAGTGGAAACACTGGACAGCAACTAACATCCTGCAGCACGATTTTGCCACATGAGGCAGCACTGCTACCTTCCTTGACAGTACCCAGTTCTTTTTACTGCTTTCAAAAAAGAAATAAATGGGAGGATAAAAAAAGGTGTACAAACCTTGCTGGAGCCTTAAAGCTGAAAAACCTCTGCCCCAGTTAAGTACCTGCATTTCAAAGGTGCAGCATTTAAAATGTATGATAGAGATTGTAATATGGAGGGGTCTGCTATGACTTTGTGCATACAGAGGCAGACTACTAAGAAGAGTGGGAACACATTAAAAAAAATGATAGTGCTGGTGGAATGTGAACAAATTTCTGTCTTGGACATTACATATTTATTTTTAAAAATACTGACACTGGGAACAAGAAGCTACACTTGCATAACAACAGTTCCTAAAATAATTTCCATATTTAAATTCCTTCATGGATTGTTTTGTGGGATGTAGTCTTGCCACAGTACTTATCTGCAATTATTGCTGTCCTGGCATTAAATGCGTCTGCTCTTATGAAAAATTAAAAATATTCAGAACAGAGGGCAACAACAAACTGCAACATGGTCATCTGAGCTTAAAGGGAAAGTGCCAATTGTCTGTCACATCCACTCTTAAATCATGTGCCTCGTAAAATTCCAGCACCTCCTGGCAGTGGGAACAAGGAATGCACAGAAAGTGTCTCTACGTTTTCCTACCACACTTGATTCCTGCGTGTGACTACTAACTCTATTCAGTTTCAACAGTTATTTTGCTTCTCACTGAAAACACTGCAAAAAGAAACAGAAAAACTAATGAAAAGAATTATTCCATAGAAGCATCAGGAAATTTCTGACAACAGACAAGAGGCAGATATTTGTGATTTAGCCCTTGGAAAACTACAAGTAGAACAAACTAAATGTAATGCTAAAGAGGATGATGCTGAGACCTCCAAGTCAAATGGGCACATCCCTGATGGAGGCTTTTGCAGCACTGCCTCCTGGTAAACACATCCTGAAATGCAAAAAACATCACAAAATGCAACAGCCCACCTCCTGTAGCTGCTACTCTTACATGAGCAACTCCTGCTCCAAGAGGACCTGCAACCCAGCCATTTACTCTGCTCACTTCATCCAAAGTAAGAAAATCATCAGTTTTAGGGTGCAATTCATCTAGGCCATTTCAGACTTTTAAGGATGAAGTGAATCACCATCCTGGGGTGCCTAACTTTCTCCTGTGACTCCAAAGGGAGCCCAGCTCACATTCAGACTTGTACTTGGGACCAGATGAATCACTTCTATTGAAATTTTACTCTCTGAGATGAAATACAGCAGTAACATAGCAGTAAGAAGCACTAGCAGCAGCCACAGGGGTAAGATGATCAGTGGTTTCTAGACCCAAGTGAAATCAAGTCTGCAAAGCTTCCACCACCTACAAAGTCCTGAAACTTCAGGGTTTCGTGACTACTGATACAAGTAAACCTTCACCTTCTTAGACTTGTCCTGATTGAAGCTGCAGTGACAAATGGCTCGCTTATGACACAAGGGATGAAGTCACTCTGAATTTCAGTAAGCTAACAGACCACTTTGACTTGAATCACTGGTTTTGATCTTGCTCTGCAATTTTATCTTTAAGTTATTGAAGTAATTTCCTTATTAGCTGGTAGAATTTGGCACTTCTTTAGCTAACTTAGATGCCACATGTTGTGCTATCTTTGCTTCTTTAAATATCTACAACTCTGAATTTAAGCAGTTACATATGTTCATTATAGAGTTTTTCAACAAGCAGCACTGTTTATTTTAAAATAATCTCAGAGATGATAGATGGATAATGATATTTATGTAAGAGAATTTAACCTGCAATTAACTGATTCATTAAACAAAATACATCTTTTTGTGAATTTCTTTTTTTCCTGTTTATCAGCTTTTCAAGGATTGAAAGAAAGCAAGTTTCGCTTCTTTCAGAACTTCCACCTGGTTTTCCAATTCAAAATGAATCTGTTACTGCACTGGATTAGCTAAGTCAGGTCTTAGGGGGAAAAATATTTTCTCTGCACCTGCAAAAGAAGCTGCTCCATTCAAAAGACACTTTGACACTTCAACTAAATCTAGTTCACAGACAGAAACTTCCCTCAGCTTTGGTCATATGACATTTTTTAAAACTGTCAGTAAACACACTGTTGTCAGTATTACCTTCCATTTAACTGAGACAGCAGAGAATAGATTTAGTCTCTATCATGCACTGCCATAATAACAGATGTAACTGAACAGGGATGTAATTCAAAAAGTAAATGTATTTAATTTTTCAGTTAATTTAGCTTGACACATCTTGTCATATTTATTTGGAATTAAGTAAGTTGCTCTTATCAACCCAAACCTAGCAGATTTGGACAGCCTGTGCTTTTCCTTGCCAGCGTTTTCTGTTCAACAGAACAGTGCTGAATAGTTTTGCACATACAGTTTGTGATCAAAAGTAAACAGGATGTATGGAACTCCTATCATAGAAGTGACTTCTGGAGACTCTGGACCTGCAGCTGCACATTCTCACTGCCAGCATTCATGCCTCCACTCAGCTGGCCACGTGGATTAGGGTACACCAGGGAACCAGGAAAGCCCCTGCTAGGAGGTCTGGCAACCACAAAGTTGGGTATGGCACACACAGTCCAGTGCTGAAAATGCATGCTGCATGTGGGGTGCCAACATTTGGCTGCTAGTGCTTCTTTTTGGTGCTCTCTCTCCTAAAAGTAACTAAATAAATAATGCCTGCAGTGTATTTTATAGAATCACAGAAGGGCTTGGGTTCTGAAAGGATCTTAATGACCATCTAGCTCTGAATCCCTCTTGAGGGCAAGGACACCTTTCACCACACCAGGCTACCCAAGCCTTAACAATCCCAGCCTTGAACATCTCCAGGGATGGGGCATTTACAACTTCTCTGGGCAGACTGTGCTACCGCCTTCTGACCTCCTGTGTAAGGAATTTCTACCTCACGCCTTACCTAAATCTACTTTCTTTTAGATCAAAACCTTTCTTTAGTATCTTGTAATCCACTCAGTTGCAATTCCTGATTGATGTCATAGCCTAAGTAAAAGGTAACTGCAAAGACAGGGAGAAATGGTGGTGTGTTCAGTACAGTAGACTTTGAGACTAACAAATCTGAAAACATTACCAGGCTTACAAAAGACTCTGCAATAAACTTGGGCAGGAAAAACATTACCATATGATGAGCTGTTGAAGAGTTCAATATTGAAGAAAGCATAGTCCCCATTGGTCATTCCTTGCCGATGAGCAGCCAACATGATGTTCCTGATTGTGTCACCGCTGGCACACATGATTATAACTGGTGGAAGAAAACAGAAAACACAGATAAGAAAGAGTTCAAGAACTTTATGGAACGGATTCTGTAGCATGAATGCTGCCAGAGACAGTGACCTGAGCTGTCCTCCCAGTGTTGCAACAAACATGACAACAGAAAGAACAAACAAAGTTTATTACCCAAACTGCTGACAGAAGACAGGCATCAAACACAGAGTGTCTTTTTACATGCACCTCCTCTGAAAATAATTAAATAGAGCCATACATTATCTGATTTTCTTTCTCCTGCAACATATGAAAAATTCTGGCTTCAAATTTCTTTAACTACATGTATTTGTAGAGTTGATTGCAACCATAAACCTTAGTTATTACTTCCAAGTGTACATAAGACAATCTGAAGATTAAGTAGTAAGTTATAATGACATTATAACATTGCAATTTCAATTATACTCATGCTATCTAAAACCTAGGTATCTAGTCTAGAATCTGTTGTTATATGATGATAGTAGAGAGGCAAAACTTCAGCAGCTGTTTCACTCCATCCCTTGATAGCTTCTAGGGATGATGCTACAAATCTGCCCAAGACATGACTTTATCTTCAACAACTACATGCTAATCCTACTCAACCACCTTTGGTGGGACACAAAGTTCACGTTAAATGTGTGCCATTTTTAGGCTCTGAAGACTAAATGTGCATATGAGGTTAAATGCCACAAAACCTCATTTATGATGGGCTAGAAGCTAAACAGAGGGCTTTAGTGCCTACAAGTCCCAATCACTGTGACAACCCAGTGGGATGAAAGTTATGACAAACCTCTGAGACATTACTATCAGCCCTCAGCTCTGCAACCCAGCTCTCCTTCTACCTGGTAGGGGTCAGGAATGGAAACACCACATGGAGTTGCTGAATACTTAAAGAGCTACTACTGATCTTCAGCAGTAAAAAAGACTTACAGGCAACCGCGCCTAGAACCTGAGTGTGCAAGCCAAATCCAGTGCCCCATACTGAAACACTTTGTAACAGGGGCTTGGAAAGTTGAAGCAGAGATCGAATGTCCATCCAGCCCAGCACTAACTGACAACCTCCACTGCAGTGAGCTGGCCTGTCCTAGATCCTTCCACATACTGATGTTTGTGCCACTCACATCACTGAGCCATTGATGTCATCTATCTGGTCTTCAGTGAGGCCTTTGACACAGACCCCCACGATATTCTTCTCTCCAAATTGGAATGATATGGATTTGATGGGTGGACTGTTCAACGAACGAGGAACTGGTTGTGAGATCAAGTCCAGAGAGCAGCAGTCAATGGCTCAGGGTCTGAATGGAGATCAGAAATGAGTGGTGACCCCTAGGGGTCTCTGCTGGGATCGATACTTTTTAATACCTTCATCAGTTACACCACCGGCAAGGTCAAGTGCACTCTTAGCAAGTTTGCTGATGACACCAAGCTGTGGGGTGCAGTTGACAGACACACCAGAGGGATGAGATGCCATCCAGAGTGACCTAGACTGCCTTAACCAGTGGGCCCAGGTGAACTTCATGAGGTTCAACAACCCCAGTGCAAGACTGCACCTGGATCGAGGTAACCCTCACTACCAATACAAGCTGGCGGGTGAAAGGACTGAGTGCAACTCTGCCAAAAAAGACCTGGGGTACTGGTGGATGTGAAGTTGAAATATGAGCCAGCAATGTGTTCTTGCAGCCCAGAAAGCCAAAGGGATCCTGGGTAGTATAAAAGAAGCGTGGTCAGTAGGGCAAGGGAGGTCCTGCTCCTCTACTCTGTGCTGGTGAAGCCTCACCTGGAGTACTGCATCCAGACGTGGAATCTTCAGTACAGGATAGGCATAGACCTGTTGGAGCACATCCAGAAGAGGGCCACAAAAATGATCCATGGAATGGAACACCCCTGCTACAAGGACAGAGTGAAAAAGTTGGGGCTGCTCAGCCTGGAGAAGAGAAGGCTGTGAAGTGACACAACAGCAGCCTTTCAGTATCTACAGGGGGCACNAGAGAGCAGCAGTCAATGGCTCAGGGTCTGAATGGAGATCAGAAATGAGTGGTGACCCCTAGGGGTCTCTGCTGGGATCGATACTTTTTAATACCTTCATCAGTTACACCACCGGCAAGGTCAAGTGCACTCTTAGCAAGTTTGCTGATGACACCAAGCTGTGGGGTGCAGTTGACAGACACACCAGAGGGATGAGATGCCATCCAGAGTGACCTAGACTGCCTTAACCAGTGGGCCCAGGTGAACTTCATGAGGTTCAACAACCCCAGTGCAAGACTGCACCTGGATCGAGGTAACCCTCACTACCAATACAAGCTGGCGGGTGAAAGGACTGAGTGCAACTCTGCCAAAAAAGACCTGGGGTACTGGTGGATGTGAAGTTGAAATATGAGCCAGCAATGTGTTCTTGCAGCCCAGAAAGCCAAAGGGATCCTGGGTAGTATAAAAGAAGCGTGGTCAGTAGGGCAAGGGAGGTCCTGCTCCTCTACTCTGTGCTGGTGAAGCCTCACCTGGAGTACTGCATCCAGACGTGGAATCTTCAGTACAGGATAGGCATAGACCTGTTGGAGCACATCCAGAAGAGGGCCACAAAAATGATCCATGGAATGGAACACCCCTGCTACAAGGACAGAGTGAAAAAGTTGGGGCTGCTCAGCCTGGAGAAGAGAAGGCTGTGAAGTGACACAACAGCAGCCTTTCAGTATCTACAGGGGGCACACTCTTTATCAGGGTCTGTGGTGACAGAACAAGGGGAAATGGCTTCAAGATTAAAGAGGGTAGATTTAGGGTGGATATAAGGAAAAAGTCTTAGAGAGAGCGTGGTGAAGCACTGGATGGCTGAGAGATGGCGCAGATGCTCTGCCCCTGGAGACTTTCAAGGCGAGGCTGGATCAGGCCTTTGGCAACCTGACTTGGCTGTGCATGTTCCTGTTCACTGCACTGGAGTTGGACTAGATGATCTTTAATGGACCCTTCCAACTCTAAAGATTCTATGATTCTATATGTCTAAAGTATTTTAAGAGTAACGATAATGACTGAGAAGTCATTCAATGTGGCCAAGGGAAACTATGCTCCTTGCCACCCCATCCCCCTGCAGGTTGAGAGCAGGAGCTCAGCAACAGATAGAAAAACATCTTTTGCACTGAGCGCATTATACCATAAACTTCTATATGCATTTACAGGACTACCAGTATGAAGGTACTGACAAGTGTTATTGTCATTGCATGCTATATAAAGGTTGTAAGACGTTGAGAGGACTACATGCATGTTTCCAAGACTTCTGTCAGGTATGGCAGGGCTCAAAAACTGCAATGACAAATGCAAATATTTTAACTCCCATGATAAATCTGATTCAGAATCATACTCAGCTTTTCTGGTTCTAACTATTTGCTACTGTAAGAAATGAAGATTCAGCCTATCTGGTCTTTCTTACTCAGACAGTGAATCTTCTCTCATCACTTCTCTGGTTTTATGTCACCACAGGCATAAATTTTCAGAAGCACCACTGGGGTGAATCACATTTGGTATACCCACACACTTCACGAGAGCAATACCATGCAAAGTTCTGTTCTACTGATCACAGCTGAGTAATGTAACAATTTCCAGAGCAGCAGAGCGAGAACATATTTCTTGTCTATTGTGAGCTATATTAGCATGAACTAAAAGAAAGAATTTCTTGCAATGAAATTTGGACCAAATCTTTTCCAGACACACATCAGGAACAGATTTGTCTCACTGCTCCTAATTTCAGGATAGGTGAGAGATTTCCTTTTGTAATGTTTCCTTGCTGCTCTCCCAACTCTCCTTTAACTTTGCCCATGTAATTCACAACTATCATAGAATTCTAACCTGTAGATGAAATCAATGAGATTTCCATATCACCACCAAAAGACTTTGAACAAGTAGAATAATAATAAAAAAAGAGCAGGGGAAAAAAAAGACTACTTTAAAATATGTTAAGCCATATTTTGTAAACATCTAAAGGAGCATAAAGGAAGTGATAATAACAATTTGGATGTAATTTTTAATCCAGTAGCAGAGCAAAGATTAATGTATTTCAAGATAAGCTATGGGCAAGTCTCACAACCTTCCAAAAATGTAAATGATGCTCATTTAATCTGCATTTGTACCTTACAATTGTACATACACATATACGCATGTGCACACAGATACAGTGTTCTCCCTCCAGGACAATACACACAGAGCTCTAATACTAGTATTCTGTATTTACTGCCTAATCCTGAAAATACTTAGTTTAATTCCAGTTAAAGGAGTGTTCTTTTTGCCAAGGACTTACCTCAGACTATGGGTTTACCTAGAACATGTATAAGCACAGTGTTGTGTTCTTGACCATTGTGGCTAGCCTGATCTTACAGGATCAGCTCAGTGAACTGAGCCTACAAGACAGCTTTAACTGTAACTAATAGTTAACTTCTATAAATGTATTTTTCATCATGATTTTCTTGCATCCCCGAAACTTTTGAAGTGGCTCCAGAGCACGAGCTCTGATGAGTTGGTGGCCAAGTATGCCTGTGGGCCCCCAAGAATCTAACACCAGCCCCTGACAGCTGCAACCTAACCCACAGAGCCAGCCTCTGCCCTTGGGATAAGGAGAAGGGCCTGGGTCTCCATGGGCCAGCTGGTGGGACAGCTTCTTTCTCAACCCTGGTAGGGTCTGGGAGCACATATCCTGTACTGGCTTAAAAAATGTTCTGAAAAGTCCCATCATCTAATTTATGACCACCACCAGCAGTGATCTCCAAGAAGGGAGAGAATGCTGGGTAAGTGCACAGGATAGTATCACAATAGGTGTGACAGCAGAGCCCTTTAAGCCTAAACAGAAACAACATGCTTTGGACAGTGTCACACCATCCACCAGTCTCGCTGCCCTGCAGAGTGACCTCTTAGGAGTCCCAAGAAGAAATGAAGACCTAACCTAGTAAGCCAAGGCATATGGTCTTTCACAAGATATGCAACTTTTCAAGTGTTATGACGGCCTGGAAAATGCAGTAAGCAGCAGGACCATCCCTTACACCCAGAGAAACGAACAAGGAAAGCTGTGCAGTCAGTCCTGAAAGACAGGAATGTACAAGTAGAGGTAGAAAGGCCTCACTTGCTGCACCTCTCATTAGCAGCATGGGCCAGAAAACAAGTTACAAGGTGAGATGGAGGCAGGGACCCCCATCCACCAGCACAGCACAGAGGTGTAGAGAAGGAGCACAGAGGGCTGCATTTATTCAGTCCTTTGCAAATTACAGATTAAGGCTGGATCAGAAGTCTCACTTCAACAAAGCATTTAAGTTTGAGCTGAAACTAAGCCTCTCTTTCTTGACTAAGTATGGTTCAAACAGTGGGTTTGCCCTTAGCCATTAGTCACACTCCCGTAGTACATTCATGCATCCCTCCAGCTGGGAGCAAATACTTGTCTTCTCCTGCCATAGCCACACTGTAATGCTAGGAAAGCCAAACATATGCCCAAGTCAGGCTGACTAAAAGAAAAAAGGTGCCTTTCCGTACATAGCTGTTTCCGTACATAGCTGTTCACTCTCACATTTCTTTCCTCCATTCAGTGTATTTTCCTGAATTGCACTTCCTAGGTCAGCCCAATTTTAAACACCTGCTCCAGCATTTCAACAAAGAGTTAAAGCTCCGTGTATCCCTAGACCTCAGCTATCTGCTATACAGCATCCGGAGTGCATGGAAGACTTCATGGCAGTGTAACCACACCACCAGCACCAGGCTGCTAAGTCAAAACTCTGCTGCCTGTAGCATGGTAACACAAGCTGAAGCAGTCACAGCAACATCCTTATCTGCTCAGTTTTGCTACTGTTTTAACATTAAGCAAATGGGGATGCATATATAGCACAAAGTATATTTTATATCTATTGCTCTAGTGGAAAAACAGCTGAGAACTTTCTTTAGCTTGATCCAACTGTCCTAGAAGACACCACTTTTCTTTTAGCAATAGCTCACTGTGGAAATTCATGTCTGGCAACAGCCTCTAAATTAAGATCCCATTCAGAGAAGCCCACGTATCCACACATTGCGTGATGAGATCTCACCTTAAAATACACTTAACTACAAACTTGTACATCCTGAAGTTCTTCAAGCTTTTTACTACTCTGTGATGCCAAGCCAGCTCAGCCAGCAGTGGACTTTTCAGCACATTTTACAAACCATTTATCTGCACGTGTTTTGGTAATAACTGGTGGCAGTGTAACTGCACACAGTCACAGGTTGCGCATTCACAGGTGTCTCGAAATGACAAATAACACCAGATTTACTTTTTATTTATTATCTACTCCACAGGGCTTCTAACAGAGGGAGTGGGAAAAGGATCCCCACGGCAGAACACAGCAGGTGAAGAAAAAGCCACCTTTGCTCAGCCTTTCAACTTGCACAGAGTTAAAAAAAAATCTCAGAGAACAAGCAACAGACTCACTGCTCTGCATCTGTGAGCAACTGTGGGCAATTTCAGCTGTAGATGAGCACAGCTCACCAGCAGAAGGCCAATTTCCTCCTGTGCCACACCACCATCCCAGCACAGCCCCAAGAGCAGTCCATACTTCCTGGTGAAGCTCTAAGGAACTCCCACAGGCAAAGCTTTGCTCAGGGCAGTCCTGATCTGATAGGAGCTGCTGGCCACCTGGCCCAGGGATGCTCATGCAGTCCTTTTCCCACATGGATGCACGGCTCACCTACCCCAGAAAACATCCCTGCCTGACTTTCTGTTCCAAGCGTCACACTGTCAGCCCTGGTCCCCACCAAACGCGCCAGGTGAAGCATCAGGCAGTACCACGGCTCCATCACAGAACCACTGTGATTAGAAATGATCTCTTAGATCATCCAGTCCAAACGCCAACCCATCACCAGCATGCCCACTAAACCACATCCCGCCCCGCACGGCTGCCACTCACCCCTCTCTCCAGCTTGCAGGGCGCGAACGACGTCGTCGACGTCGAGGTGGCGGCTGGTCTCGTCGAAGCTGTGCACAGCCATGTGGAAGGCCTCATCCTGGAAGACCACATGGACGCCTTCCATGGCGAAGTAGCAGCTGCGCTCGGGGTTGCTGTCGCTGTAGAGCAGCGTGGCACGGCTCCACTGGTGGTGGCGAAAAAGGGCCAGCAGCATCTCGCCCATCTTGGCGTAGGCGGGGGCCACGCGGGTGAGGTGCGAGTACTCGCCGCCCTTGGCCCCGAAGCCGGCGGCCAGCGCTCCCGCCGACAGCATGGGCACGTCCCAGTGCGCCGCCAGCCGCGCCACCGGCGCTGCCGCGTACTCGCAGACGGGCCCCAGCAGCAGGTCGGGCCGGCGGCGCTGCAAGGCCACCATGTCCACCAGGCTGAAGAGGGCGCGGTTGCCGCACGCCGAGTCCTCGTAGGTGAGCTGGAAGGCGTAGCCGGGCGGCAGGCCGGCGCCACTCTCCCGCAGGCTCCGCACCGCGTACTCGATGGCCGGCCGCACCCGCCCCAGCGAGAAGAGGTAGGCGTCGTCCTGCGGCAGCAACACCAGCACCCGGATCAGCTTCTCCTCCTCCTCCTCCGCCGCCGCCGCCTCCGCGCCCGCGGNCCCCCCGCGCCCGCGGGGCCGCCGCCCAGCGCCACCCGCGCAGCCAGAACGCAGCAGAGGCTGCCGAGCAGCCAGGGCGGCATCGCGCCCGCCCCCCCGGCAGACCCCAACTCCGGCAAACTTCGCGCTGCCCCCTCTGCCCACCCTCCCGCTCTCAATTGTTCGGTCGTGCTTTATTGCTCAGGTGTTTGGCCAAACGAACAACCTGCCCTAGCCTACGGGTTACGGACGGCGCATCTCCGCTTAGCTCGGAATGCTTTGGGTTTGCCTTTCTCCCTCGGTCCCCCCTCCCGCCGCCCCCCGCG
>VXAB01003457.1:15313-58301 GCA_013399175.1 Odontophorus gujanensis | reverse complement strand
ACTTACCATTTTCTTCTCTTGAGAGGAAAAAAAAAGAAAAAATGTTTTTCTTTTTTATTTTTTTTTTTTGTGTGCTGTATCTTAACAATTTCTCATGTTTTATCTATTATATCAGGACTGTAACTGCGTATTTCTTTGAAGTTTTATTTATTCTACTGGCAAAGATAGGGACCTCACATATGGTTTGTTTTCCCATTTGCCAGTATGCCTCCCTGAAGTATTTTTGTGTGTCTGTTCTCAATGACTTTATGAATATAACAAATATACAAAAAAACAACCAAGCAAACAAACAAACAAAAGCAAATTGAAACTTCAGGAGGTGGTTACAGTCTGACCAACTATTGCTTACTCTTACAGTTTCCAACAAATGAGATATAGGAAGTTCAAGAGAAAAGCTAGAATACAGAGTGTGACATAGCAAGTTTGACTGAAGATCAGAGGGTTTTTCATGTGAGATTTAACTAAGGAAGTGTTGGCAGTCAGTGGCTTTAGACACTGCTGGGATGCAAGAAGAAACCAGTCACTTAGCCCTCAGATAAAATCTGGAAAGTAGCAGCTCCACCTGGCTCATCCTTGTATGGTATCCACTGTTTGAGCTTTGAAGCTATGTATGATTTTCAGATTTATGGTATTAGCTGTGCAAATGGACAGTGAATTTAAACACCAGTAAGAACACACTATTTTATAGTTTTAAATGCCTTTTTCCTGCCATTGTCTTCAGGCTGTGAGGTTGCATTAGCAGAGCTGAATACATACATGCTTTGTATTAAGTTGCACCTTAAGCTGATGCCTGCTGCCATTCAATCTTTAATCCTCTAGATCCAAGTAACAGAGACTGGCTAGTGAGATAGTTGTTGCTTTGAGCTCCTTATAATCACTCTTATTTGCTTAACCTCATAGCTCATTTGCACTGATGCTTGGCACAGCACCAAAGTCTGTGCACACTGACTGAAGGGAACCTTTCCAAGTTGAGCCCTGGCTGCATGCTATCCATTCAGTCTAGTTTTCCCTCTCCATTGAGGTTATGCTGGCAAACCATGAAAACAGATGTTCAGGCTGCTATCTGTCACTCCTTTCCCCTGAGCTTTCTATCAAGTCCACTCCAAAATTACATAATACATAGCTTACATCATCCTTGTCTGATTCTCAAGGCTCATCCCTATATTCCGATGCACCCAAGATCCCCTGTACCTTTTTCTCATTCGTAATAACTCTGAAGCAGAATTTCTCTTTTGAATTTTTTTTTAATAGAATTCAGCACAAACTCACAAATGCCAATGCATTGACAGTCTTATTGTTTATATTTTACTAGGAATCAGTTAAAAAAAAAAAAAACTTTTAAGCTTTTAGCCTATAACTTTATATGGTCTGTGTCCTAGCTTTCTAGGAATTGATAATGAATTGCTGAATATGAGCTCAGCTATCACTCATACATTGCAGCAGATGTAAAGTAACTTTTTTTTTTAATATATTTTAAATGAATGGTGCAACTATAAGCCTTTAGTTCTCTTCTAGCCATATTTTGATGGCAAGTTTGCTTACCTAATAGATCAGCACTGAAGGGAAGACAGAGGGAATTTTAGAGCAAGAGCTTCCCTGCCCTAAGAAAGAGAAAGCTCTTGGCTGACTGCTAGGTGTGGCTCTTAGTGACTGCTGGGCAGAATGGGATGGTGGTGGTTTGCCTCTCCCTTAGCTCACCATGTTTCAAATATCTTCAGGATGAATAAAGTTCTCTAGAGGGAAAGGAAGACCTCTACACAAAGAGTTGAGCCTTTTGGTGTACATCTGGGGAGCGAGTACATCAGAGAAGAGCCCTATCACAGTTCTTGTCAGCCTGCAGCATGACCACAAATGTTGCTGAGTGTACTGGAGCTCAGATTTATGGCTGTATCCTGAAATTTATTTTTCCTGTCAGCAATGGCACAACAAGTGATAAAAAATACTATTTTTATTCCTGTGTAAGGATATTTCTTTCCATGCATTCACTTTATATTACTATTCTTATTGGATTTTCATGAGGCACACTGTATTATTGCAAACTATACAACACATAAGATGTGTGTTCATTTGCAGCATGCAAATAAATCACGATTACATAAAACGTAATCTAGAATGAGGATGCTAAGCTCTGCTGTCTTGTCACTGCAGTCTTGGCTTATACGAGCACTTGCTATTTCATATAGAGTTTGCTCAAGGCCAATGCAGAATGAAATTCTTCTCCATTCATCTGCTGTCTAGACAGGCATACTTTTAAAGCTGTACAAGCTGTTGCTGGGTTTTCTTGTTAATGACTGCATCAACTTTGTTCCAGAAGAACTGCAGTGAACTTCAGTGACATTTATTGCAAGTACAATGCCAACCCAAACATTTTATGAAATTTCAATGAAATATATCACTGATTCTCTGTAAGATGATAACTACTTAACTTTGAAAAACCTCTAACATATTAAGAAAATGACATTACTAAAAAGAGACAAAACAAAACTTGCCTATGAAGCTTAAAAAAAAGTCTTTCGCAGAATTCTGAACTTTGCAACAGCCAACCCAGTTCGTTTCCTTGTAGCCTACAGATTTCTGTAATGCTCACCTTGGAACTTAGATGTATATTCAGACAATATCCATTGTTTAAATAAAAATCCAGCTTAAGTGACAATTAAAAGGCATGTAAATCTATGTATGTTTATGAAAAATCGTGTAAAAGCAATGAGATTCTAATCTGTGTTGATCTATTGGTATGTACCCGTGCAGGTACAGGATAATAAACATAATGGTTTTGATCTATTCATATAAAAACATCAAATGAAACCTCAACCTTGCAAAAAAAAAAAAATTGTCTTTAATTTAGCTTGTCCTAATTTTTTAATTCTACCTGACAAATTGTTAGCAGCATTCCTTAAAACACTTAAACAAAAATCTTTCTGACATTCAACACAAATTAGAAGGCCAGAGAAATATTAAGAAATTGTCCAAACTAACAAAAAAAAATTAAAAAAAAGCACAAAAATCCATATGTTCCACAGTTTAAGCCCAATATATTACAACTGCTTTCCATTTTTATTATTTTTTTAACTTAAAAGAAAGTCATTCTTTCTCTAGTGAAGCTCTCTAAATTTTCTGAATACACATATTCCACATTCAGCTCCCACTGACAAACAGGTTGTCAGTAAAGCTCTTTATTATGTATGTTCATTTGACTACAAACTGAATCCAACAAATATTGTAGTTCTCCCTTAGCTTTAGTGGACAAGTATTTAAAATAGGTATTTAAATAGATATTTGAAGAGTGGTAATTGTCTTAGGTACCATCAATTTCAAAGAATCAAGTTCCTCCTCCTCCAGTGAAACAGTTCCTGGTAGTGTGTCTTGACTTTAGGAGAAAAACAAAGTCAGTAACACATCAATGATTTAGTTGTGTTAAGCAGTGCTGTACAGAGACAAGGAAGTTGCATTTTCTCAGCTTCTTGTATTGTCCTCTCTGTGCATCACTTGTTGAGTAAATATATATTACTATTATCATTACTATTATTTTTCACTTCCCACGAGCTCTACTTACTTTTTATTCTGTTCCCCATTCCAGTGGAGGGGAGAGGGGAATGTGTGAAGGTCTGTGTGGTGCTTAGCAGTCTGACAAGTTAAACCACAGCAAACAAAAAAGGAATCACTCTACATATACTCAGTAGTAGTATTTTTGTAGTGCTTAGCTTACACAGAATCACTACTGGCAGACTTGAATTAGTAGATACTTTTTTGAATGAAATATTAGTCTCCGACTCATCATTTATAATAACAAACAATTGGGAAATTTGCTGACTTAGTTACTCAGAGTGGTTGAACTCAGTAGGTCATTAAATTTGCTTAGCAAGTTTCACAAACAGACTTTTCACATGCAATCTTCTTCATATACTGCATGTATATTTCTTATTTTTTGTATGTATGGTATTCCATTTCAACCTCTTGTATGCCAGTGGACTTAAAACTACACGGAACAGAAACTTTATAATATAAATTATTATAGAGGGAGAAATTTCAGAAGCTTTATAGCATTATGTGCTTTCGCATGAATGTTAGCCCTTCCTTTGGGTAGTTTAAATGATCTATTTATTTATACTTCGTATGACTCACTGTTCACTGGGATATTTTCACAAAAATGCAGTCATTTGCTGTAATTTGCTACTTATCAGATTTCTCCCATCAGAGAAACTAAAATTCTGTTTCATCTTGACACACAGAGTTCACACCCCCATCTACACAGATGAGGAAGAGCTACCCTAAGATGACAGCACACAGCTAGAGCATGGGTTGAATTTAATGAGAGGTCCAAAACCTTCCCAGGAAAATTACACAACCTCTGTGTGCCCTGCTGCCCTGCAGAAGGCCTGGTGTTAAGAAGAAAGATGTGTACATTCAAGGTACAATGAGTTACCACAGAGCAATGGCCAAGGCAAAACCCACTGAAGATATGAAGTACACCACTGAAAGTACCTCTATATGCCTTAATTACTTCAGGTTTTAAAACATACTTAAAATAACCAGGAGGTTTCTCCTACGGAAGAGCTATGTCCCATTGGAAATTACTCATTCTGGCTGTGGCAAGCAGTGTGCTCTACTCCTGTCTGTTAGCATTGCAAAGCATTACAGTACAAGATGACAACTCTCACAAGAACTTTTAAACCAGAAATAGCATGAATCCAGACAGATCTAAAAAAAAAATACAGATATAGTTCAAGTTCCATAGCAAACCATGCGCATTAGGGGGTTGGGTGTGAGTAGCTGCAAGTTGTCTTTAATTTAAATGTGCAGCACCACCTACTGTTAGCATATATGACTATATATAAGCACCGCTTTCATGTATTCTAGGTTCACTTCAGTTTATCTTTCCTGGAAGGTTGTTCTGTTGAAAGTTATCCTGTGTAGTACAACTAACATGAGGATGATATGTCCAAATTGAGTCAAAACAGCCCTGATGCTGACCAAATAACATATCAGAAATAACACCAGATTTTTTTTTTTTTTCCCCAAGCTTCTTTCAGGTGGCTAAAATAAGTTCATTTTCTTGGTCACATTCTCACAAGAAGGAACTGTGCTCCCTCAATGAATATACTACAAACCAAACCACGTCCAAGGGCAGTTTGCTGAAGCACTGGAAATTATCACTGAAATGCAGAGTTCTTTCGTAGATTTCCCATGTATTTAAGTTGAAACTTTCTTCAGTGCCCTCCCTTTTTGCAAGACACTTCAGATTACTACCATCACAGCTATCAGCAAATACAATAAAACACCACCAGAGCTGCGAGTATTATATTCTTAGCACATGTGCTCAGTGTGAGACAGAGCTGGCAGGATATGAGCTGACCTGTGCCAGCCCCATTATTAATTCTTCAGGTACAGTTGGTAGCTTCAGGCTACTGAAAAATAATTTACTTAGAAAAGCAGTAGGGATTTTTATAAAACCTGATGAGGTGAACAGCCATTTTTAGTTCTAAATACAGACAGTAGTCTCCAAGTATTAAAGAACAAAAATCTCAAAGTATCAATCTATCATCTAAAGCTTTGTTAGAGTATATCTTGTGGAATTATTTTCATTAGCATGCTAATATTTCTCATCTGCTTTACAAAGAATTCAGATGTCATCTTCCCCCAAGAAGAGCTTTACTAGAGAATTTCCTGTGCTTTGCCACACAGATAGAACTGTACAACCAGTGGAATTACTGAAGTAACTGTGCTGAGAGACCCTGGACAATTATTTAAGGGGGAAAAAGAAAATAAAAAAAAGGAAACAAGTATTTCAATGACAAAGTAAAGAAAATCAGCTGTCAGTACAGTGGAGGTAAAGGTGACTGTCCACAAGAATTTGTGGAACAGTGAAAACAATTTAGGCAAAATCTTATAAAAGGCACTTGAAAAAAAAGAAAGATTGATTACTGAGATAGCCGTACGCTGGGAAATATAAACCATAGAGTTTTGATGCAGAGGGTCCTGTAGTGCCTCAGCAGTAGTTGCTGCCTTTCACAAGTGATATTATAGTTTTACATTTGAATTTGGTAATATTTTAAAAATAAGATAACTGAGAAGTAAGTGCAAATCGATATGCACATAAATAAATACAACAACTAGCTATCAGAATTAATCAGAGGGAATTCAGGTAAAAATAAACAAATATCATTTGCTGAATAAAATTATGATAAACATATTTTAACAATATCAGATATTGTTTCAGATATCCAGAAGGAAGACATTCAGCTTTTCAACTCAAAACATTTGTGCTTTTGTTGTTTTTTTTTTTGTTGTTGTTGTTGTTTTTTTGTAATATTTATTTATAGATAACTTCACAGTTCATGGTGAAACAAAATTCCTGTTTTATATGAATATTAATCACAGATAATTTTTTTCTAGGATTTCTACAGTTAAAAAACTAAACAATATTTTTATGTGATATGGACTAGGTAATAATTAGAGGGAGGGTGGGGGAGATTAACCAATACATTTTCTTAGGATTTTTGACTTTTTTTCCAGAGAAAATTATATTAAAAATAAAGCCCCTGTAAAACTTGGCTGGCAATCCAAAATAAAACTTCAAACTTTCCAAGAATCATTTTGGCTATCGTTTGAACACAAGAAAAGCAAAACTACTTTCTGTGTCTAAGCAAGAACCTTTTTAAAAGGCATAGGTGAGGATTCAGCCTCCCACATTGATTCCATGTGCTTGTATAATTGGTTCTTCTCCCAGTACTGTGTTGCTAATTAAATCTCAGTTGTAGCCAATTCCGCAGCATGGACACTTAGTGTACATGGTTTCATTTGTGCTTCTTTGTCACTTATTACATTCTCTTTGTGTTTGTCACTTTAAGTCTACGTTTTTCCCCTATTTTGTTATTTTTGTTCCTTCCTTTTTAATCCTTCCAATGTCTGACAAAAAAAAAAAAGAAATAAAAAAAAGTGCATATCCTATCCTCCATGCCACGAAGACTCTTAGAATCAGCTCTTTCTCACATAAATGTATCATCTTTTTAGCAAAGAAGATCAACCCTGAATATATTTTCATGCTAATGACTATTTTAGTCTCTGTATGCCTACAAAGAAAAACGATTCTAAAAAAGGTTCGTGTGCCGCAGCAATAGCAAGTGAACGTCTATAGGACTGTAAAATCCTAAAGCTTCTCACAGAACTGTATATTATCCCAAGTTGGACGGGATCCAAAGGATCATTGTGTACACAGGATGCAAAATTCAGACACTATGTATGACAGTGTTGTCCAAACACTCCTTGATCTCTGGCCTCTTGAGGACATGACCCCTGCCCTAGGGAGCATGTCCCAGGATCCAACAACCCTCTAGTGAAGAACCTTTTTGTAACACCAAACCTGACCCTCCCGGGACACAGCCCCATGCTGTTCCCCACCCCACTCCCCTCATCGGGAGCTGAAGGTTATGAGGCCTCCCATCTGCCTCCTACGCTCTGGGCTGAACAAACCCAAGGTCCCCAGCTGCTGTTCACATTTTGCCCAAGACTTAGCATCTTCACAGTCCTCCTTTGGGTGCTCTCTCATACTTCCACGTCCTTAGATTGTGGTACCCAAACTGCACACAGTGCTGAAGATGAAGCCTCACAACTCAGAGCAGAGTGTGACAACCCCTCTGGTCACCCGCCTGGCAGGGCTGGGCCTGAGGCACTCCAGGGTACAATTGGCCCTTTGAGTTGCTAGGGCACACTGCTGACTCATGTTCAATTTATCATCAACCAGACCACTGGATCCCTTTCTCCAGTGATGCCCTCCAACTTCTTGTTTCCCAGTCAGTATATATATATCCAGGGTTGTCCCAAGTGCATAATCTGGCACTTGCGTTTGTTAAACTTCATGCAGTTGATGATTGCTCAGCCCTTTAATCTGTTAAGTTCTCTCTGTAAGATCTCTTTACAGTTGAGGGAGTCAGAGGCACCTCCCAGTTTAGTGTCACCTGCAAAATTTGTATTCCTTCAAGTCCTGCATCCAAGTCACTGATGAAAACATTTAAGAGAATTGTATGTAAACTGGAGCCCTGTAAAATCCAACTAAGGACTAGCTGCCAGTCAGTCTCCCATTCTTTCCTCTTTCATAGTTTTCTTAAAATTTGCATATACAGAAAGATAACCTGCATACAGATTATGCAGCAGCATATTGAGATGTACCATCATCAGCTTTTTATAAGCCAATTTGTTTGGAGCTGCACATGGAAGAGCACTGCCACCTTGTCAAGGGAGACAGAAATAATCCTTCCTCTCTTCAGGACTGGTAAAACTAAATTTAAGTACTGGGTCCAGTTTTGAGTTCACATACATAGACATAAACATACTCAAGAAAGTTAACAGTGATTAAAAATAATTGAAGGGATTGGAGAGTCTTTGTTATGAAGAAAGGATGGGAGAGATTAGACTGCTCACACTGGAGAAGGCTCAGTGTATTTAAGTACTTCACAGGGTACCAGCGAGTAAGAGGGAACAAGGCTTATTTTAAAAGTCTTTAAGAGAAGAGTGCCAGAGGATAAACAGGCACTCACAGAACTATGAAATATATGAAATATAGGTTATGAATTTTAATAAATACTAAGTATTACACAAGGAATTATTTGGATCCTTTTCCTTATTAAAAGGCAAAGTGGAAGGGAAATAGCCTGTTTTCTGAAGCATACACACAAACAACTGAAAATCATAAAAAAAAAAAAATACAAAATTAAGCAAACATTTTTAAAAGCTCAAGTAATTCACAGTAGTCAGTATTATCACCTAAAGTATAATAGATAACAGCATGGAACAAATGTCTCGGTGAAGATATAGAATAAAATAAAGGCAGCAGAAACTTGATTATAAGTATGTCAAACATACTGATAAAAGTGTTACATATTTTTCTGGATAGATTTATTATCTCCAGTCATACCTTTATTGGTGTTTGGGGAAATGTAATTCTGGGTATTTTTCAAAAGACACATTTTTCTCTCAGCATTCTGTACATATATACATCAATCCTGAAGAAATAAATACTGCACCATAAATTAAGCTTCAAAAGCAGGACCTTCCTAACAGCAAGAGAGACAAGTGACAATGACTTGTTGGTAAATGTATTTAAAAAAATACAACTGGGCTTCAGGAGTTCATGCGAACTTGTCAATACTTTTCTGTTTTTTATACTCAGCAATTTTAATGTGTATGGATATTCACGACTGCTCAGGTAAACTGTTTTTTATCAATCATTTTTTGCTCGAGTAGCAAACTTCTGAAAACAATCCTTCTTAGACCTTGCTTAATTGCTTAAGGGAAGTGTCTTTAACAATTAACCTTTATTCTGTTGTTTGCTTGACTTTTCTTTTAGTTTTTAATTATTCTTATTTTTAAGTTTATTGTTGAAAACTAAGAAATGAAATAAAGCTATGGGTAGGCTACATCAGTAATTACGAAGCCATACACATTAATCAATATGAGTATATTTTTCCTCAGTAAAGGCAAAACAGTTGGTGTTGTTTCTCACTACACTATACTGATTTAAAGGGTTAAAATTTGGTTCCAAGTATGGACCTCTACTTGTGGATTGTTCCTGAGGAATATTTTCAAGATTTATCTTCTAGATTCATTTCAAAGGTAGAGGCATAACATAGAACAATCTAGATAAGAAAAGACTTTCAAGAACAACAAATCCAACCCTTGGTCTGACTTATCTCCCATCACAGTTCTGTCAGAGTCTGCTTTATAGGATAAATGAAAGCCCATCAAAATCGGGACTTTTAGAAAATTTCCTGTAGACATGAACCTACAGTTCAAATTAACACCCTGACAGAGTAACATCTACATGATATTGCAGAACAATCATGACAGTGAATAAAAACATCATGCACCCAGCTTTGCCCACTATATTCAGGCTAGAGTATATTTATTTTCCAGTTTAGATATCCAGTTCCCTAAACTGAGATTATTTTGCAGCTTGTTTTTCATTTTCATTATGCAATATATTTCTACTTAATACATAATTTACTCCTATCGTCAAAATGTAACGCCAGCCAAGCAGCAAATTATTATTTCCTACAACTATTAAATGGAAAAACTTACTTTTTTCTAGAGATAGAAAATATTATGAAGAATAAAACTACATTAGACTATCTAATCTCATGAATTTTATTTCATTTAAGATTTTTAACTATTTATGTATTTTAAAGAAACTAACAAATTTTGTTTAGAGGTAATGATAGTGTCATATCAAATGACACTATAATGTCTTGTGGGGAGGGGAAAAAAGAAAAAAAAAAGATATATCAGTGCAATTCCTTCCAGACTCCTATTTTTATGTATTATAGCATAAACAGTGCAAACAAAAGTCTTATCTTCTGGTCATTTCAAAAAAGAAATCAACCAGTTTTGAAGGTATATGATAACCTGTAATAAATGGTGTCTTCAGATTAGAGATAATCTTTTATTTTGCCTTAGTACTAATAAATGCATTGTTTTGATAGTAGTTATTGAACAAATCCTTTCAAGAAAGTACAGACTTTCTCTTATAGCTTACCTACAGACATCTTGACTATCTTCTGACAAACTTTCCTTATGCTTGCATTTCCCACCTAAATAAATGTATTCCATTTTTTCCATTTAAAAAAATTCTTTAAAATTTTAAGAATACTATCAGCAGAAAAAGAATCTACGTTACTATACATTAATCTAGATGCTCTTGTCATTTTTCAACATTTCTACTTCTTAGACTACTGATGCACAACTTATTACCAAAAAATGCATTTGTTTTATTTTAACAAATTCTTGATGAACCTGTGTAGCCATATTCTATATAATTTTTTTGTAATCTGTATTTGCCATGTAGGCTACTTGAAGAAGAGTCTTGTTTTTTTCGCATTTGTATACAGCAACTATAGTTGCAATAATGCAAATGAACCAATGAATAGGGAAGAGTAACATGGTATCATTTAAATGCTTATAAAATTCAGTAGTATCAGTACTCTCAGTGGGGAGATGTGAAGCAACATTTTGTCTAGGCTACAGAAACCAGTAGAAGAGACCAATGCGTAAGCTTTTGCTTAGTTAACAGGTCCTAACAATGACTTCAACATGATGAGAGATGATCCAAAACTCCTATGCTCCACAAGGTAAAGGGGAGTACGGTTACAGGATTTATTAAATTAAAGTCAGTTTAGTTGAGAAATAATAAATAAATAAATAAATAAATAAATAAATAAGAGAGAACTCTCTGAGTAAAATTTTAGACAAAATTGTCATACTTTGTCTTTTTGTTTTATCACTAATCATTCAAAAGGTGTGACAGAAGACTGATTGTCTCACAGACATTTCTAAGAAAAAAAATAATGTTGGCTGTTGAAAACTGAAAGGCACCTCTGCCCTTTCTTTAGCTGCAATTTTACCATAGTAATTATTGGGATTTACATTTTCATAGTATATGTATTTGCACAATGGGTAGATTCTCCAAGATTTTATTTTATTTTGTTTTGTTTTTTTCCACACAAACCTTCTAATTCATTTCAGAAATAGAAAAAGAGCAGCTAGTTATACCCAGCTTATTGGCACCTGACATATATTAAATAGTAGATGTTAAATAAGAGTACAATACATACCAGAAATATATCAGAGAAGCTCAACAAATAGTATGTTTTGGTATCAGAAGTGATGTAATTAAAGCTACGCTTAAAAGTAAAATAGATAAATATAACAGTGAAACAAATGACCTGCAAAGACTGGATTATACCAGTGAATCATTATTCAAAAAGATGTATTTTCTCACTGCACTGACTCCTTATCCAACATTTACAGCAAAAAAGAACTAAGACAGGATGTAAAACTATATAAAATAAATTGGCATTCTTTACATTTATCCAAGTGAGATTTTAGAACAACACAGGGTAACAATCCTTTAACATTTAGTAAATCACCTGAATTATTTGATAGAATTGACTTGTGTCTTGATTTAATAAATCCTATATACAATGATGATAGTCCTTTCTTGTACCTGATTCTTGTATAGAACTGCCATGTAAACCTTCATACACGTAAACCTAGCTGGTCCACATTAAGTTACCTAGAGAAGATATTTTATGGAGAAGAGAAGGCTCTGGGGAGAACAGATAGCAGTCCTTCAGTTAAGGGTGACTATAAGAAGGAAGGAAACAGTTTCTTAAGCAGAGTCTGTAAGAGAAGGGGAAATACTTTCGAACTAAAAGAGGGGAGATTTAGATTGGGTGTAAGGAAGAAATTTTACAATAAGGATCATGAGCACTGGAACAAGTTGCCCAGAAACATACCAAAAGCCCCAACCTTAGAGACATTCAAGGTCAGGCTGGACCAGGTCCTGAGCAACTAGCAGTACATGTCCCAAGTTCATTGCAGGAAAGTTGGACTAGATGATCTCTTAAGGTCTTTTCCAACTCAAAAGATTCCATGATTCTATGATTCCATGACAATTTATTTCTCTTTCTGACACTCCTTCTAATACTCGCCACCATTCTAGTTAGAGATTGGGCATACATACAAGTATTTGGCTCTCCTGTAGGCTAAAATTTCATTTATTTTCAAGGACAGAAATGTAAACATGTAAAGCTAGATAGGCTGAACATTAATTTTACACAGTGTGTATTCAAGGTAGTAGCAACAATTCCTAATACTGCCAATTCTCAATAAAATTATTCACAGAAAATTGTGCATATTTCCACATCTCAAACTTTTAATAAAAGCTTCCTTTCAGAGGAAAATCAAACTACTCTTCACAAAACTTCAATCAGATGAAAAGCTACAGAGCCAGCCATTTTTGTTCTGTGATGCTCTCTATGTTACCACATGAAAAATATTATGTGGTATTAATTATTGATCTTGGTAAACTGTAAATATTACTAATAAATAATACTGTAAATATTATCTTCTCAGTATAAGTGTTATTTTCTATGAAAGCTTTAGTAGTCTGTCAGCACAATAATCACTATACCAGTAAAAAAGCTATGGCAATAAATTCTTTCAAATATTGTATATTCACATTCAAGAAATTATTAGAAGCTGTATAGACCCTATGTGTAAGAATATAAACACTCAGCTTTTCCAGAAAAATTTCAAAATGGTAACTGTTATAACTACAAACCTAAAAAATGCAGTAGGTTGAGGATAATCAATTAAAAAGCAATCTAACACTGCATGTATCATGATTCTTTTTGAAAATCCATGTATGAGGGCAAACAGGCTGACATATGCAAGATACTTGGATACTGCAATCATGGACATTCAAGAGGAAACACACTGAAAATGCATCTTCAAAAGCTATTTGTTTTCAAAGCTACTTCCATTACCATTATTTTTCTCAGGGTCTACTTTCATATTAGTCTAACTTGATCTGCTAGTTTTAGGATGCAATGTACAGAATTATCTTCTACTGTCACAGTAACCATCATCTACGAAAAAAATACAATATTCAAAAATAATGTTATGGAGACTATTTTAGAAGTGTATTTTTAACATATTTAATGTAGAAAATGTAATAGCACCATACTGTTTAAACAAACAAAGAACAGCAAAAAATCACCTTTTATACCAAATCAATAATAGTTATTTATGCTCCCCCTCCTCCCTTTTCTCTTTCTTTTTTTTTTAGAGGAAATCATATGTTTGCATAAATACACAAAACATGGTTGACAACTGAAATATTATATTTGGTTTTCAGGCTTGGATTAGAAACAAACGATTGTTTTGCACTACTTATGATAAGAGTGGCTCCCTTTTATGTTATACCACTTTATGACATGTCATATCACATGCTGTGGCTGACAAATAAGATAAAACATTATGCCAGCACAGCAACTGTAAACTGTCTTACCCTGTAGGCATCAATTGTAATGTAAATTTAATGCAATAATAAGCATAATTACACAGAAAATGTTTAAGATGCACCAAAAATTGATTATTTCATTGGTTTCTTTGATAATTAAGAAATCTGGTAAACATAACTGCTATTACCTTTGTATTTACTTTGATAGCTTTATTTACCCTCTTGTGACCCAAATATTTGCTACACAGTTCAAAAAACTTTCCTTCTAAATTAGTAATTGTTCTCTTTCTCACTGTCTTAGGATATTACAGTATATTTTATTTATGCTGGGATTTGATATTTTTCATGGACTCACTTATTTTAAGACTTCTGTGTTGAGAACTATTTGTGTTGGCCATCGCATTTAATTTTGTGATGGTCATCGTGCTCTAAGTAGAACCAGTCAGATCAGGTTGCTTCAGACATCCTGTTAAATATTTCCATGATTGAAATTCAACAACCTCTCTGAGCAACCTGTGCCATATCAAACCACTCTCTTGTCAATTTTCTTGTCCCATTACCCTACACCTTCTAGAGGAGATCAGCTGTGTTTTCCCTGAACCCTTCTTCTAGGTATCTTTAGAAAGCAATAAGCTTTCCTGTCTTGAGGCTGAACACAGCGTCCTCTTTCTGCCTTTCCTATTCTGCTCCAGCCTTCTCATCATCATGGTGGCTTTCTCTCTGACATTATATCACTATCTTGCACTATGAAGGCTTAAGGTGAATTTAGGGTTCCAGATCTGGTCTTATAAGTGCCTTTTCTTGCCTTTCTGAATAGGCTCATGGCAATACAGATCAGGATGCTCCTACATTTCATCACTGCAGCTGTACAATGCAGACATTTTTTTTAGATATGTTTAAAATGTTTTGTTTGTATAAACTGGCTATATGATATATGGTTTGTGGAATGATTTTGATTAATTACTACAGTTTATATACTTTGCAATTCAACCATGAAAACTAAAGCCTTTTAATAGCTTTTTTTCCCTCAGTAATTATAAAAGTCATAAAGCATGCATTTATATATTAGCAAAAAGGACAAAGCTATTTTTTGCTTGTAACTTTAAAATGCTATTTTTATGAGTATGTATGCCCTTAAGTGACAGCTCAGCATTCTCCAACAGATGCACCTTTGCATGATACGGCACAGGTTTCTATTCTGAAGTGGGAAATTCACTACCTGCAAAGATTACAGAACACCTACTTAAGTATTCCCACCGATTCTTCTCCAAGTCTTTTTCTGGGATTTTGCAGTATTCACTTGTCCTAAAAGACAACATACAGTCAGGCCACTGAGAATGAAAGATTTTCCACGTACACCAGCATGATTTAGAAATTTTACATTGAGAAGATATTTCTAAAATGTTACAAAACTTACATAAGAAGAGGTATTAAATGAATATGCTAAATTGAAATTTCCAAAATTACCACTGAAACTTCTGCTAGATCTATTAGTTTCTCTGAATACCTATAAGCATTCACAATATATCTTCCATTTAAATTAGCTTCTTGAAATGGTCACAAATGACACTGAAAGTTGCATCTCTATTATACCTAATACACTTCTCTGTGATCAAGAAGGCAACAGAAATTTTTAGAACATATTCTAAAGAAACTGTAGCTTATTTATACTTTGACAATAAAAAGGAACACAAACCAGAAGAAAAGCAAACATTCCTAACTTGTGCAAGCCCTGATTCTGGCAGCCACAAGCCATCACACCAGTAATTTTCATAGTTCAGTGGTTATGACTTTGGCATGATTATTTTTACACAGCTTTCACAGATAGAAAATAATGTTATCAAGAAGTAATTTTGCTGTTACATGATCAGTTAATAATCTACCATACTGCTTCTAGGCAATATAACGTCTATGTAATATGTGTGGAGCTTTGCCAGTTTGGGTAAATGTCTGAATTCAATTGAATGGAAAGTGAAAAGTTAAAAAACGAAGATTCACCTTGTAGTAACACATTCAAAAACTCTCTGTCCTCTACTCTGTTTAAAAATCAAAATCACAGTAACTTTAACCAGCATACTCATCTAATCTGGGAATGGGAAACATCGCATGATTTAAATTCTTGTCAAGTTTTAACAAATTTCAACAATTCTCCATTATTTAACAATAAGTAAATAAATAAATACCTGGACATTAGTACTAATTCCTAAATAAGATGACCACCAGCATCCAATATAACCTCAAGATATTTTAATATTGGCAGTTAAGATTACCTAGTGGATTTCTAGACTAAGACCTCTTGTCATTAACAACTGAAGTCAATCGCCATGTCTACAGTAGACCTAATCTTTTTTTCCCTGTCTTTTCACACTCTGAATCCACACAGTTTTCACATATGTTGACAGTAATGGCAGAAGAGATTCTTAGGTAAGCTATGAACATAAGCCAGGGTTGATCTTTCTGTAGCTAAACAAACATCTCGAAGAAAGCAGTTTTAGAGAAATTCTCTCAACAGTCAAATCTCATACTATGAGCAAAACCAAACCTTCAGGTGAATAACTGTCAAATTGCCACCAATGAAGAAAACTTCAAGTCTTCAGGTTCTCTCTAGGAACTCATTCTCAGTTAGTGATATTCAGAGAATGACTCTCCATTAACAAAGCTTTATACTAGCAAGCTAAGATAATCACAGATGTGGGCATACAGCACATGAAATTGAAGACTTCAATGTTTATAAAATGTTTAAAAATCCTTAAACTAGCCTAACACTTTTGAATTTAATGTTAATATAGATGGAACTTAGAAGAAAGTTCTCCCTATTATTTCATTAATACCTTCTAGTCCATCTTCCATGAATGTGGGTTAACAATAGTTTTTTGTGTGCAATAAAGAAACTCCTGTCAAGTCAGAAGCCAAGAGCAGGCTGCAAATGCTTCAAATAACTAATCATTCAGAGTCTCCTAGGGAGAAATACTGGCTAATATCAAGATCCATCTTTCAAATACATTTTCTAATGGACTATGAGCATGGTTATAACACAGTCATTTGCAACACATTTCCAGGCATATACTGCACAAAAGAACTTGTACATACATCAGAAGCAGCAACAGAACCACACCATAATGCCTAACAGTAGCAATACACTTAGCAGTTAGAAATGTATAAAAAGTTAAACAATGCCAAACTTCTCTACATACTCTTTGTAAGGACTTAAATAGTACAGTTTTACTTCAAAATTTCCAGAGCCTTAAGAATTGCATCACAGATTCACTTTCAATTTAAAAGCAAGGTCGTATGTCTTGATATTAAAAACATTATCCAAACATTCTTTATTTTCTTTCATGTACGTGGATACATCTGTAGACTTTTTTATTATATATTCTCTGGATCATTGCTCAACTTATGCTCTATTTGTTAACCTATACTCAATTCCATTGTTTTCCAATATTTTAGTTGTTTATAAACATCATCATGCCATACACTTACCTCAACTCAGTAAAACACTGAAGTATTAATAAAGTAGCACAAAAACAGCTACTACCCTAGTTTGGACCAGGCTGCCCAGAGTATGTCCCACATCAGGAGACACTCAAGGCCAGGTTGGATATGGATCTGAGCAGCCTGATCCAGTTCTGACACTGGGTTGTTTTCAAATGTGTAATTATCTACTGTTCAGCAGAAGTGACTGTCTTAAAAATAATGAGAAGGAAAAAAAAGATCAGTAAATCAAGGATTACAATATTTTAGAAGACAGAAATTAAATTGGTTCTCCAACCCTGATATGTCAGTTTTCTTTGGAATCAGCTCTCAATTCTCTGCTTTTTTGTGCACCTATAAATAGAATGGGCCACCTCCAAGGAAGAAAGCAAAGATTGCATATAGATATTTATGAACTGTCAGAAGAGGCTGAATGAAATACAAATCAGAAAATGCCCTACAGCTACAGGCAACTGCTCTTTGTAACAGTGCTGTCTCCTCTTTCAAAATTTCTGCACAACAGTATGCAATCTTTTTTCCCACACTAATATTTTACATAACAGGTCAACATTTAGATGTTACATTTCTAAAAATTACAAAAAAATAGAATTTATTGGCAGAGATTGATACGCACCCATGACTATCACTGAGGAGACTCTAAGATATTAAATGCTACTCCAGATGTAAAATGTTAAATTGGAAAAAAAAAAAAAAAGAATCTTTCTTTCATCATTTTAGATTAAGGCTCTAAATCAGTGGATGTTTTGAATGACTTTTTCCTTGTCTTGCGCCTCCTCTCCCATTTATCAAAGGGAGATAATCATTCTTCACTCTCCTGGAGAAGAATTTTCAAGATGAATAAAGGTTTAAGAATAAAAAGCCCCACCTTTAATTCTGCAGGCAGTTCAATATAGAGATGATAAAAGGTAAAAAATATGGCATGGCACTGAATGATGGCATAAAATTAAATTGAGTTCAAAATACTTCTTAGAACATCCTCTGCTCTTTCTGCTGACTAAGTCATGATTCCTGTCACAAAAAATAAAAGTATAAAAAAATGAAAAAGAAAAAACAAAAAAACTTCTGTACATGCATTTCTATAATGAAAAACAGGTTATGTGAAACAATTTCTGATCTGCTAAAATGTCTGAATACTTGAATTATGCACTTTAATACTTGATAAATGTGCATGTATGAGCTTGCTGCTTTGTAAATGAAATATCTTTGTTGGATGTTTGGTGTTTGATTCTTTTCTTGCTTTCTGTCCAGATATGATCCATTTCCCTTCCCAAAAACTTTCATTAATCTTTTTCTGAACCTGAATCTATTTTTTTCAATAACATTCTGTGATGATACTGTCAAAAAATTAAAGGTTACAACCCAATTGAAGCAGACTTTCTGAGGTTAAAAAGTTGTGCTGTATATCTACTACAAAGCAGCAGTGAAACCATCTGAAAGCCACAGCTTCCCTTTTCAGTCTATGTCATATTTAAATCCCATGTCAACATGCTATCTGGTTCCAATTCTACGGTCTACTTTCAGTATTATTTCTTTCCCCTGTCTTTGTACCGTTTGATTTTTTATTTTTTTTTTAATTTATCAGCTGTACACTTCCATGTGTCAAAACAAAGACTGCACTTATAAATCCTGATTTTCATTTCATGTTTTTAATCCGGTACAGAAGTGGTTTGTGGCCTTACAGGTGGGTTGAGATACGAACTAAAAATCTTAAAATGCTCCAACACCACATTAGTTTATTAAGAGTTTAAAATTCTGCTTGTGCTGTCAACAAGATTCATGAGCTTGAAAAATGGAGAATTAAATCTTTTCTCTCCCATCTGCCTGAACATAAACCTTGATGTGAGAATATAAAGAGTAGTGCCATGGGTTGTCTGCTGCTTAGAAAATACCTGGCACTGGATGTTACCTGCAGCTGGCCATGGTAATTTGAGCATTTCTTTCTACGTTCTGTTTCCATTTAGGCAAAAAGGAAAAGTGAACAGCCCAAGAGGAACATAGCAATGAAAAGAATCATGTCAGTTTATCATATCAAAACCTGCAGTCACTGGAACAGTCTCTGAGTTTTCTCTATATATTAGTCTTAGGAAACGAATAAAACATCAATCTCAAGCTCTTACCCAGAAATGCTTTAACACATCCATAATCTTTAGCATGCTCATACTGCTACTTCATTCAATCTGAATGCTCGAAACACATCTCTAAAAGCATCTGCATGAACAGACGCTTACATAATTTGACAGAATTCCTGCATGCAAAACACTATATAAATTGGGTGAATTTCTTCAGGGGATATGCTGAGATCATTAGCCAAGTTAACATGTGATTTTCAAAATGTCAAAAAAGCTTTAAAAATGAATTTCACTTTGCAATTCTTGTTTTGCTTTATATTCATCTCTTGGTTACAATTCTCTCAGACTCAGTGCTAAGGAAACACTGCATTTAGAAAACTCAATGAAACCAGAAAGTGTCATCATTTTCTCCAATATCAGATGCAAAGGAAATCGTCTGTATCACACTGGGCTTCAGGAGAAGAAACTAATAAATATTCAGACGTATGTTGTTTATGCTACTAGCAATTGTAATAAACCTTCAGAAAGGTTTCATTTTAAATTTCCTTGTTTGAGTTTACTTTTATTTACTACAAATATTTACTTAAGCAGTGAAATACAGCACAGATCATACCTGAAACATTTTGTGGCTTAAAGCCCAATACTTCAGCAAGGTTATCCCTTTCCTGTTTCATGGAATGGTCTTAACCATCCTCCATCCCAGAACACTGAGAATGTTTAATAATGGTTTCAGACTTCAAATGTAGTACATAATCCTCTCCTCCTATATGATTAAAGCATTGAATTGTCTAGTAAAAACAGTAATTGACACAATAAGCAAGTCAGATACAGTGACTGATTAGGTAATCTGGTGAAAATGGGAAAACTGAAGAAAAACAAGTACATATTGTTATTTTCTGCTTTTTTTTTATTCCTTCACTTGAACTACAACAGGCTGTAAAGATAATCAGGCTCAAGAAGCATGTCAGGCTTGCAGAATCCAAGCTGGCTTTAGCACTTTCTTTCTAGATATGTGTATAGCTGTACAGAAAGAGCTAGAAACATTCCCTTATCAAAGCAGTCCATGCAATACTAGCTCAGGTGTAAATAATGCCAGAAAACAAGAAGGCAGCAAGTCTGTTCTGACCTAGAGAATAACTAGAAAGTGATTCATGTCTATGAGTTAACCCCAGTTGCAGCATATTTCCCATGTTCCCACACCTGCCTTGTGAGGCAGCACAGGCCAGTGGGCAGCCAGGTCTCAGGAGTTCCCTCGCACCCCAACACCAACCACTGAGCTGCTTGGGCAGCTTTAGGGTTCTGCAGTTGTTCCATTCAATCAACATTTTACAGGTCCAGACAGGATGGAGAAACCAAAACTTTGCACAAAACCAAAAAAAAAGAGGTCTGTGGAAGAGTTTTCAGCTGCTAAAAGCATTTCTCTATCATTTGTCTCCTCCACCAATGGTAGGCCTAGGATAACATTTCCTAAGGGTTATATGCACCTTAAAGCAGCTTGTCTAGCATCATCCTGAAAAATTATGTTTTTCAAACTGAAACAGTGAGAATGTATCTTCATCAGGTAGATGATTAATGACAGCAGTTGCATCAGAGGTCACAGTAGGTTCAACACCAAAGGGTAATACATTGTCACAACTATCACGAGTGATAAAAAAGATCACTAGTGTGTGTAGGGTTCAGCTTTTTTTAGTGTATGGTGCATGCATAAACTAGAGAAATATTCATATTTTAGGCATGCTACAAAGGTTTAAGGGAGAGGAAGTACAAAGGTGCCTTCTTAGGCATTTTTCCTCAGCCAGCATTGCTCCATGCCAGTATTTTTCAGCATTGATTCTGGCACTCTGCTTTAGAAACAGCCAGCATTAGATGTTCACTGCAGAGACTTTTTGGCCAGGGGAACATAACACTTCCTTATACAGGATCATCAGAGCAACAGCAAAGTCTAGCTGCCTTTTATAAGATTTGAAAAAAAAACAAAAACAAAACACAAAGACTTTTCAAACAGAATTTCAAGAAAGAAAGCATGTAATTTGAATGTTAAGGGCAGAAAATTAGAAACATTGTTCTTTAACCATAGAGCTAGTTTTATATCTTATGTCATACATTCAAAATGAAGTTCAGTTACAAAAGTGTTCTCACACATCAAGGTTATTCCCACCTGTAATTCCATAATGAAAAAGCCTTTTATGTGTCTTGGACAGCTATACAGAGCATTACTTAGCTGCTCCTTTCTACTGGCAATACAAAATGTCTCGAGTTGTTTCCTCAGATAAAGAACAGAAACAACATGTTTATTATGTAAGCAGCTTTGAAAGAGATGCCATAATCCAAGGTGGCCTCTAGCTCACTAAGGATTCTCTTTCTTCTCCTGGACAGAGGCTCACAAGGAATAGTCCACTAGGATGTTATAATGTACTCACATCTTCTGGCACAAAAACTAACAGCACAGACTAAGGTACCAAGTCCTTAGCTTAGTTTTTTTGATCATCAGTGCAAAATCAAGTCTGATGTAACTGCTGGCTTTTCAGACAAAATCACAGAATTACAAAATTGTAGGGGTTGGAAGGGACACCCGCCTTGAACATCTCTACAGAAAGAGACTCCACCACCTCTCTGTGCAGCCTGTGCCAGTGCTCCGTCATCTGGACTGTGAAATAGTTCCCATGCACATTTGTGTGGAACTTCCTATGCTTCAGTTTGTGGCCATTTCCCCTCGTCCTATCGTCACACACTGCAGAGAAGAGTCTGGTCTCATCCCTTTGCCTTCCATTCCTTAGATATTTATAGATGTGGATCAGATTCCCTCTGAGTCTTCTTTTTTCAAGACTGAACAGACCCAGGTCTCTTGGACCATCCCTTCCTTCACCAAAGGGGAGCCTTCCATTCCCCAGACCCTCTCACTTACCCTCACAGTCCAGGAGTCCCAGGGGGGAGTTCCCACAGTGAAGACAGAAACAAATAAAGTGTTCCATATCCCCACTTTCTCTGCATCCCCCCTTAACAGAACACCCCCCTCATTTAGTACGGGACCCACATTTTCCCAAGTCTTACTTTTGCATACTTAAAAAACCCTTTCTTATTATCCTTTCATATCCAATTCCAGGTTGGCTTTGGTCTTCCTCATTGCATCCCTAGAGGCCCTGACAACATTCCTATATTCTTCCCAAGTGGTCAGACCCTTTTCCCACATTTCATGGACCTTTCTCTCCCCTTGAGTTTATGCACGAGCTCCTTGCTCATCCACACAGGTCTCCTGCCACCCTTGCCTGATTTTTTATTCACAGAAAAAACTAAGTCAAAAATAATCACATAATGCCATGATATGTTATTTTGATGGAGCACTTGTATATCAATATTGTGCTTCACTGGTGTATCATATAGGCTGAAAATAGTCTCTATAGACATTACTACAGAAAACATTAAGGACACAAGAAAATAGTGAAGTCACAGCATTTGTGAATGTGTATGTAGTCAGGTTTGAACTTCAGGTTATATATCATACATTACAGATACAGTTATGAGTTTTTTCACTAATATATACAGATGTGAAATATACATACATATTTTAATTAAGAGAAAGAAATGTAGAGTTTGAACCAACAAAAAGTACAGTATGAAGTACTGAGCCATAATACAGCTGAATACTTATCTACAGAATACCCCATCCTGATCATGAAATAAATAGAAACCTATATGAAAGTGAATAAGTAATGCAAAATAATACACTAACATCATCATTGGTGTTTCACAAAATATCACTAACTTGGACATGAACTTTCAGTATTGTCTACTGAAAGAATATTTTATACCTTTTCACCCATTCAGCCACCCGCCAATATACTGCAGTTTTCTGAGTTATAGCAAGTCATTTGTCACTCCACAGGGCAAAACGTTATCTGAAATAAATGACAATACTTGGATGAATTTGAAAAGAAATCATCTTTCTGTTTTGAGAACAGAAAGCTGTTACATCTAAAAAAAAGGAGGAAAAAAAAAAAAAAAGGTTCTCCATATTTTTGCAATAACGAACTGCAAACATAAAGCTCCCTAAAAGCTCTTCCAAGAAGCACACAAAAGCAATCAACATATTGCTCCAAGGGAAAATGCATGAGCTTGTAATAGTGTAACAGGCCTTGGCCACCCTGGTCACATAGCCTCTACTGAACATGCACGGCCCTATCCAAATTCAAAGTCCACAGTTTCTTAACAGGAGTGATGCACACTAGTATTGAGGTGTTTGGAAGTAAACAAAAATCAACTTGCCTGTTGAGGCTTTTGCAGTGTGTACCTGTTCCCAAGCAGTCAGAATATGTCCCATATAATAAATACATAGATACAGTAATAGGTAACGAGGGCTCTTCTTCTGGTGCTTCCCCTCTCTTGTGAAATCTTGAGATTTCATCATACATCTACTTTCATTCAAAAAAGCATTGACTGAAAGATGCATCCATTTACCAAAAAAAAAATCATTTAAATTTAACACACAGCCTCAGGAAAATCAGTGCCATGTGGTATTTTCAAAATTCTCCTCCTTTATGGCTGAATTGAAAAACAAGCATCTCATATGTTTCAAAATTATCCGTATGGTAAACTGAAGTACTTCAAGTCCTTGTTCAATTTCTTTGAGCAATTTTAACTAATATTTTTTCTTAATTCTTCAAGTAATTCTTGTGCCATGCTCTGAAGGTTCAGCACCAGAGACCAACAGAGATGCTGTCCAAGAGGGAGTTCCACAGGGGACTATTCATTTCCAAAATGGCTGCTGCCTCTCGCTCTTCTCAGCATGTCTCTGACTGACTGCTAAGCATAAGACATCAAATCTCTTATAGGAATTTTCCCCTCATTGGAAATAAAACCAGGCAGATAATTTTTTTGAATCTCTCAGTTTATTTCATTGCAATTGGGAGGAAAGAGATAAAGCAACCATCTTGGAAAGGAATCACTGCAAATTTCTTGAAGTTAAAGCTTCAAGGTAATTCCTCTAAGGACAGATAAATTTAGATTGCAAATATCTAGCAGCCCAATATGACTACGTACTCAAAATAGTTGTTTTTAGTAGTTCTGCATAGCACTCAGTGAATTTCACCTAGTGAACACTTTTGTTCCATTGGATAGCCTTAAGACTTGGAAATACTACCAAGTATGCATGCATGTAAGCTGTGCATAGAAAAGTATGTATGTAGAAAAAAAATAATGTTTGGCTCACTACAACATTATATCATTTTATCACCAAGTTGTAATGGTAGTTTTGCACATCCTGTTTCAGAAAATTTATTTCCTAGACCCATTTCTCTCAGATGGACTCCCTTTCTGCATACCAGTAGCAATTAAAGACCTTTAGCTCTTACTACTCTTTGGTAATGACAGATGAGCTAGAACAGGAAAGAGACAGTAATGTAAATGATGATGATAAGGAAAAGGAATTAGCAGTGCATTTTTGATTAATTACGTGGTTGTTGAACTAAGTAGTTGTCAGGAAAGAGAAAAAAGATGTCAGAAGGTGCATTTCAGCTGCACTGGGTTTCCACTACTTTGCAAGTAAGCTACACTGTAGCTCGGTAAGAGGTTTGGAAGTACCGAACACCTGAACAACAATTTAACTCCATTGTTCCTATCAACAAGATTTGTCCATAGTATCCCTTACTTGTCTTTCACAGACACCTCCGAAGTTACTGTTATAGGGAGAGACTTTTACAAAATCCAAAACTACTTTCACATGAATTTCTTAAGAAAAATAGAGCAATGCATCTATTTTCAATGCTCCAATATCATCTATAAGCTGTTATCTAGATTGGTTAAATTTTAAAGTCAGTAAAACAAAAAGTTTTCAAATTGAACTATCAAGAAAAATTTAAGAAAGTTGGTATAGTGCCCATTTTATAAGGTTAGTTGAGATACCAACAGCCTGATTTTTCCAGTTTACACACTGGTCTGCAACATCAGGAAACAGAAGTGGAATAGAAATCAAAATCCTCTGCTGCCCAGTGCATGGCTTTAAGCAAAAAAAAGCAAAAACAAACAAACAAAAACAACAACAACAACAACAAACCCCTGTTCCTCCCAGAAACAAGCTTTTTATTTCCTTATGTAAAGGAAATTAATACCGAAGGCTATATCTTTATTGTATAAATTATATCAAATTATGTCATGTATTATAAATACTTTTTTATTATATTTTTTTTAACTTATCCCTTTTTAACATCCTGCCTCCATAATTATTAGCTTCCATTAATTTTAACAAAGGCAAGTATAATCACATGAAATGCATAATAATGAAAAAAATATGGAAGCACTTTATATTACCCATTATTTATTCATAGATTCTTTTGAAATTAGAACAGATATTTTAATTAAGACCAAATATGAAATAAAGCAAAATTTTAACACAAGTTTCTAGTGATAGGAGCTGATCTATATTTATATATCCAGCGCTGCTTCGCTATGTATTTCTTAAGATTTTCATATATAGATCTTTCTGATTCATAGTCATTCACTTTCAGGAAAAGATCACACAACAAAAAATACTTTCAACAGGAAAAAAAAACCCATAATCATTACTCTATCTCCAACTGCTTACTTTACAACACATTCATTTGTATAGGCAATAAATACTTCATTATTTTTTTCCTTAAAATAGAAAACAAACAGAGCGCTAATGCTGCTCATTAGACTCTATATGCACTAGTGGGAATATTTGTTTTAATTTGTTATTTAGTCATAATTTTTCTTTTGTTGAGAAAAAAGTAATCTTATACAGAAGAATATCAGTAGAATTTTGAAACAAAATTTTTTTAAAAGGGAATAACATACAACTGCAGCTCCCAAGTGGTTCTCAATGTACAGATTTAACTTGCTCTCACTTCCTTTCCACAAAAACTGGCTAAGAAATACATTAAAGAATTCACATCATGGATGGCAAGTGTTGAATACTACTGCTATTACCACACAGTCTGTTACAAGATAAATGCTACACTGCTGGAAATTGAAGGGCCACACAAGCGATCTAAAATTCTTGCATTTTCCAGCAATTACTGTTTATTTTACTACTAAATCAACCATAAGTCATGAAAAACACTGTTTAAACACTTCTCAGACTGGATGTGAAAAAGCCATTTTGTAACGAAGATTGCCCATTTTTATAATTTATAAATTATTTCTAATTATAAGTCCCTCAGCCTATAGGTTTACCTGGTCTATGATTCATCTGTAGAAAGCTGTTTATATAGCAGACTTATGAAAAGATACATCAACATATGAAAAGTGACCAAGTTTATTCCATGAGAATTTCCAAAGCAACTGCAAGTTTTCTACTACAACAGATACCTGGAAACAGATTCCCCCCTTCTGCATTCTGATGTTCTATCTACTTCATTTATTTTTACGTATTTACTTGTTTTTCCAGTTTTGACCAACTTTTCATAAGGAGAAACAGAATAAGTTTTATGCTTTGTTACCATACCATAAGCAAAGCCCCTTCATAATTTGTTAACAAATTTAGATGACGGAAGAATAGTTATGAATTTAAATATAATAATAATGCTCAAGGAAACTGAGTGTTCTCGCACCTCCTAGCTGACATCTTCATAGGTTCACACCTTTCACATTAAACATGAATAGAACAAGAACATATTTGATTACTATTTCCAATAAATGCTCTTAGGAATTTTAAATTTGTAACTGATTCTTTTTTTTTTTTTCTAGGATTTGAAAAATACTTTGCTTATGCTCCATCTTCTTGTTCTTCTATCAAATCAAGATTTAATCCCATCAGCTTCTGCTGTTTAATGTTTTTTAAACAAGGGTTTTTCTGATTAAGTCTTCCACTAAGAATTTAATTCACCTGATGACATTCTCTCAAAAGAGAGAATCTCTTTTCAGTTTAGGGCTAGGTAGCACTGTCTTAAGTTATCCTAGTTGTGCCACGATGTAAACCTCCTTTCTGTGAAAAGGGGAAACTGGTCCTACAGAACTTAAAATAAGTCACATTGTGTTTTCTTCACATAAGGAAATGATGCATGAGGTGTCCAAGATTTTGCCTTTGGAAAAAAACCAGTTACTTATGCAGGTGCACCTGCCAGCAAAACACAGTATATTTGATTGAATATTCCATTCTATATTCTTCCCAGTTTATTGGCAGGGCTGATGGTGGTATCCCTACCTCCATTTCATTGCTCTTCAAATAACCACAGAAATGCCTATGAGAAATGTTGACAACTGGAAGGAATCTCAACATAGTAAGGACAGATTCACCTTTTCCTTTCTTTTTCATCTTTTCAGCTCCTTCTTGGGTTGCCTGACTGCAGGGGGATGCTACCTATATCCAGCATCTGTATTTCATTCCATAGCTTCTTGGATAGTACAACATGGATGCAGGATGTTTTTCATTCTCCTTCAAAGATCATTATTCTTGAGTTAACTTAGGACTGGACATTTGAAATTGGTAAGGTACTTAAGTTTCCACTACTCTTACTTTGTTTCCAAACAATGCGCAGTTGTGTTCAAATAGACACAGAAATATAGGCAAAAAATTCCAATTGATTCTTCAGTTGTTTGAGAGGCATCAATCAGCCTCACAACTCAGAATTTTACTTTCCTCTCCATTATATTATATTGAGATCTGATTGGTTTTTTTGCTGCCTGGTCTGAAGACATATGCAAAGAAAATTGGGTTTCCATCTGCTTCCTTATTATTTTTGTATCAGAATATCTAGGTTCAGGAGAGCACTTAAAAAACTGCAAATAAGGTCCTGCACAATTTCTCATCACAGACAACAGAGCCCTTAGTAAGTATCAAAATCTATTATATTGAGTCATTAAATTCCTAAAGCTGGGTTTTAAATGTCAAACTGGAAATGGAATTTTTTTTGCCATCATGGCCTAATGTTAATCTTTCATACTAATTTTGTTCTTGTATAAACAGATCAATGAAAATCATGGATAACTGAAAATAAGCTAATGTACCTCATGGTGACCAAAATGTGGCTTACTGCATGAAACACTGCCATAGCTAATGTGAAGTATTTCTAGATAGCAGGGGAAGCAATTATTAAGTTTACTCAACCTTTATGAACTGCAGAATAGGAACTATAATTCATATAATCAAGAGGGAGATTCTGTTTTCATGCTACTATTGGAGTGACAAAGTACCAAATAAATATTTCTCTGTGCCTCAATTTGCCAACATGGAGAACATATTTCCTAGACTTCTCAGGAAAATACTGTGATGGCTCCTGACATAAAAGAGAATCAACAGAAAATCTAGACAAGGTAATACAGTTTCAGAATTCTTATCCACACCTCTGATATCACATCATTTCACTCAGCTGTAGAATTACTTATTCTTCACAATAATTACAGCAAATGTATTTATTGTATTTTATACCTCACTTTTGTTTGTAGCAATACAAATATGTCTTATTACTTACATTTTTGTATAACTCTTAATTATTAGTCAATGTTGTAATTCATGAAAACCTTTAAGTAATGTAAATGTATAAAATTGTATTTTTAATGTGTGTTAACAAATTACTATATTGGGTTTACATAGTTAGGCTTCGGTAGGGTTGGAATGAGGTGAGGAGGGAGATGCTGCAGGGGTAGCCTTTGTGACAGAAGACAAAGAGCTGCCCCATGTCATTTCCAGCTGGCTCTAAAATAGTCCCACTTCTGACCAGAGCTGATCCCATTAGTGAAGCTGGTGGCAGAACTGAGATAACACTTAAGAAAAGGAAAAAGCACACTGCACAGCAGCTGGGAGAGAAGACTGAGAAATGTGAGGAACAGCTCTGTAGGCACCAAAGTCAGTGCAGAATAAGGGCAGGAGGTGCTCCAGGTGTAGAGTAGTATGTCCCTGAAAACCAGAGCCACCACAGAAGAGGTCTTCATATGCAGCCGTGGAGAGAGGCCCTAGAGGGGCAGGATCTGAGCAAGAGCTGCAGCCTGTGAGGAGCCATGGGGAGCAATGCACTCCTGAAGAGTGGGCTCCATGGTATGGAGCTGTGTTGGGGCTGTGCTTGGAGAGCTGCAGGCTGCGGGAAGCCCACACTGGAGCAGGGCACAGCAAACAGAGAAAGGAGTGGCAGGTAGGAGCTGTTATGGACTGAGACCTTGACCTTTGTTCTCCTCTTCCTCTTGGGTCACTGGCCAGGAAGAGGTAGAAGAATCATGATTAAAGGCACGAAGGTGCAAGGAGATTTGGGGAAGGTGTTTTTATCTATTTTTCTCACCTACTGCACTACTTTTAATGGGTGATAAATTCAGATTCTCCAAATAAAGTCTGGTTTGCCTGTGACATTAATTGGTCAAGCAGTCTCCCTTTTTCTTCACCCATGAGTTTTTCCATTGCACTGTCTCCCACTAACTTGCTGAGGAAGGGGGGAGAACAATTAGGTAAGGAAATTTTCAGATATATCCAAGAAAATATCACTCTACTCCGAGACGTTCTGGGAATTAATAGGTTGTTGATAGTGAAGCTTTAGAAAGTAAACTCTGCTTTTTAGTGTTTGCATTTGAAGCAAGAAAACATTTATTGGGTAGAGATGGGTAGGAGGAGAATTTTTCCCCAAGGACAAGGAGGAAATGCCTGCAGTTACCATACACGAGTCCCAAACTTAAGATTTTAACATGATTGGAGTTAAGTAACTTCTTAAAATAGTGAAGTTACCTTAATGGAGACAGAAAAACATAAAATTATTACTTGATTAAGTATGTGCTTTATTACTTCTTTGAAAATTATCAGCAAGTGTACACTAAAATGAAAGTAGTTTTTATTAAAATGGGTTAAAATGAAATAAAACTCTAAATTGATTAAATTGATCACCCTTACTATGAAATTAATAGGTCAGTGGACTGAATCATTTAATTCATTTTATCATTAAACATGGAGAGCTTTTTTTTTTACCTTACATACAGTATGACAGTGCTTACAAAGACCTAATAGGGATTTCACTTGTAGACACCTAAATATCCAGCTCTTTAGAAATAAGATAGGAAATAGTTTCCAAGTACCTCCACTACTTAGCACGTACAGTATTCCTCTTAAGTTGACAGGTATTTCTTTTGAGGAAAAGGGTGACAGCATAGACTCAAAGCGACTGCCTAAGTTTGCACGCTGTTTGAACAAGGAGCCTTCTTCCTCAAGAGACCAAGTTAAAAATTCACAATACGTTATCTTTTTGAAAAGATACCTTGGGATGCATTAAATTATCATCAGTGAGTTAGAGTATCCCAAGGGAGAACAGAGCAGAAAATTACAATAGCAATAGGCTATCTTGAAAACTTGAAAATGGAGAATCAGTTTAGGGTTTGCAGAATGCAATAATATGTATGCTCTGGATTAGGTTTGTGACCATTACAGTCACAGTGTGTTTCTCACTCCACCTTGGACAAACAGACCTAGGTTTGAGACAAACTTAGATTTTGTTCTAAATAGAATTATTATATGCTAATCTTCACTGAGTGGAGAATTTTTGTCTTGAAAGTTTATTTTCTAGGACAGGTAAGTGACTTACAGAACTAACTTGCATGAAGCCTGTAAAGACTCCTCACAAACTTACCATCAGAAAGTAATCAGATATTTGAAGATTTTTACCTATTAATTGATAAACTAACTGATGTTAAGAAACCAGCAGTATAAATTCTCTACACTCTCATCTGGAAGTTTCCTTCCTACTTCAAATAAGAAAGCTAGAAGGAAAAAGGTAAACTTAAAAAAAAAAAAAAAACAACAAGAAAAAAACCTAGAACAACTTTTTAATAAAGATACCCATAATATCAGTAAACTTTGTTTACTATGAAAATTAGAAATTCCGAGTTGTGACTCATCTAGAAGCCTCTCAGTCTCCCCAAGTATATGAATCAGACTTACATAAGCAAGAATCTTCTGAGAAAATATTTTATTCAATTACATACAACAGTCAAAGTTTAATACCTCAGATAACAGATCAGACATAAGCGAAAGATTATATTTACTCAAGACCTATCATACCAAATAACAGTTAAATGGCATGGATCTGGCCCTTTTTTGTTGTTGGGATGATTATCAGATTGACATCAACACTTGGTTTCACTGCATTCATTTGAATCCTAAACAGCTGTCTAATTTTTGTCTCTATTAAGGCAGTATTACAGCAGTGTGAAGGTATCAAGATTGACATCTGTTCAACTGCCCATCTATTTTACTAGGAGACTTGCTAGTTTTTGTGATTCTAAGTAATCTTCATTTAAAGATGACAAAACACTTTTAAAAATGCAAAGTGAACATCAGAGGCAAGAATAAGCAGTTTGCCAGTACATAAGGAATATGTCAAAATAAGAGCCCAGATTACAATTTATTTAAATTTGTATAGCTTAGAATTGACATATAAATTTTATAATTCCACTGATCAAACTGAGATGCTTGCCCTAGGCAAGCCTAGTTTCTAGAGCAGTTTCTGACTGGAGAGGACTTCACCCAGAAGCATTTGCCCCAAACACTAGAGAAAAAGGTGCCATCTACCTGCTCACTCTACAGCTTAATTTTGTCTTATAACTTTTTCTGTAATTGAAGTACAGCTGCAATATAAAAAACAATATAGTTTAAGTAATTTTCCTAATAATCCTGCACTTTGTAAATAAAGTTTATCTAAATTGTGTAGATATCCCTGTATAAACACATCAATATATTTACAAAGGAAAACGGGGCTCTGAGAAAAAACATTACACTATTTTTTGGATCCAAAGGTGATAAACTAGGGTGGGTAGGTACAGAAATTAAAGGAAGGATTGGTTCAAAAATGTAATTACATAAACAATATGTGTAGAGATGCATAGAGATAGATTCCCTTAGAAGAAAAAATATATTTTTTTAAAAAGGTACATATTTGAATATATACCTTGCACTAAAATACTCACTGAGTAATCTCTGAACAAGAAGTTGCTCATGACAAATGACAGTCACACAGTGAAGTGAAATACAAAAATAAGTGTAAGCTTTAACACTGCAATTAAAAACAGACATGTTGGTATCAGGTCCTCTGCAACTTATAGATCAGACATTTATTTATTTTTGAATGATGGATACCACATGACACACCTAAAAATTTAGATAACTGTTAGACTGTGAACTGATGGTAAAGCAGGCCAAAGTCCTGATTTTTCACCCAGTTACATCTCCAAGTAGGAGACTACCTGTTCTGTTGAAATTTAATGTTTTAAGTCTGCTGCATAAAAAGAGATGTATGCTCCTTAAAAATAATTAGAATTATCATCAGCAATATTTTTCATGGTTGCTGCTATTGAATTACTTTTTCTCAACAAATATTCAGATTAACAAATCACAATTTAGATTTGGTCAGAAAGAATCATCTAAGTCTGGTAAAATACGAACAATGTTTACAATATTTAAGGAAACTGCACATCCTTCTTAGACCTTCTGGACCAAAGTTGAAGTCTTGAACAGGCAGCCCTCAGTAAAGGCATAGGTGACTTACGTGTAGCCTACTTTCAATACAGAATTATCATTAAATGACATTTATCAACATTTTTTCCTTGGTCTATCAGCCAAGTGTAATCGTGACTCATTAGTTTACCATAAATATTCAGCTAAGCAACTAAGTTTAGATTTAAGATTTGAGAGGAACTCTGCACACTATTACTATTCCTTCCTCTGATCTTAAAGCTGTACTTGCATCACAAAGAGAAGAAACACTCCATGCTTTAAAAACTTACATATTTCCATTAGCATGGCTAATATTACAGTGGACATCTAGTGTAGCAGTAGCTGATCAAACTGAGAAGAGGAATATATTAAAAGGGAATGTCTGCCTCTAAAGGAAACGTACTTGGACCAAAGATTTGGTTATCTCACATACCCTCTTCTACCATTTTCTGCCTCTCTCAGCATCAACAATGATGCAACTGCACTTTGATTACTATATTGCTCAATGAACGCACACCTGGCTTCTTCAATACAAACACTAAGCACAGGTAGAAAAACAAAAACCAAGCTACAGTAACAGAGACATAAGACAAACATTAACTGCATTCTACTGCCTGCTTCTACATACAAAAGATGAAGCAAAAGAATCTCACAGTTTATGAGGCAATTTCTGAAAGAGGGCATTAAAAAAAAACAAACAAGGAAAAATGCCTACGGCTTTTGATGGAGAAAAAAACAACAACACAAACTTCTCCAGGAGTGGAAGGAATACATTTAAAGAAACATAGCAGATGGAGAGCAGAATAACATCTTGAGTTAATTTATTTTTGAAGTACACAATGAGTTTCATAATATAACTGAATTAAAGAGAATGAGAAATTTTCCTGTTCAGCATATTGTTCTCACAAAAACAGGCATAGCATGTTGTCTGAAAATTTTTTAGGGGATAAAAAAAATAATTGTAGAATCATTTGAGTTGGAAGATATCCTTTAAGATCATCTAGTCCAGCTCCCCAGTAATCAACCTAAATATTTCTTAACGGTTCCAACATAATCCTGCTGGCTGGAGAATGTGTCTATGTATATATATGTATAGCAGCAACATGGCCAGCCACCAGGTGTCTAGGCTGATTCATTATTCAGGCATCACCAGAATACAGTACTTGCCATGTACATGTGTCAGCAATGTCATCCTGCAACAGTTGTGAGATATTTCTTTTGCTTCCTAAGATGCGAGCTCTAGAAGCACTCATCTTCACAACATGCACAAATATACATGCAGTAGTACCCTATAAGACCTACAGTCTTGTGCAGATACAGTGGCTTCAGAATTAACTCCACATCCCTGAAATTAATATACATTTATACGGCTACAAAGTAAGACACTTTCATCTTAAGAAGCATACCAAAATAACCCATGTTTTACCAATCTAATGGCTACCTTCTATTGCTTCAGAAAGTGTCAAGAGCATCCATTAAATAAAACAATCCACCTTGACAGAGGCATTTTCATTTTAGTTGTTATGCAGTGGGATGGGTTGTCCACCAGATCATGTGACACAGACACACTCCCTGAACCCCTTTGCACATATAGTTAGAACAGTTATACCCCTCAGGCCACATATAACTAGACTCCTGAATAATTTGTTAAATCTACTTATTTAAATAAATAATGAACACATTTCCTCCAATCAGCTTCAATTTCACTTTACAAATAGATCTTTTGGGAGGGAAGAAAATGTTAGTGTTTGTTTGGATCAAAAACTCAATCAAACATTTCTCATAATCCTAATTGCTTATTTGTATGTACATATATATATATATGTATAAAAGTTGTCTTAATGTGAAATTTTGCAGCAATGCCTGAGATGTACTCTACATGTGGAGAAGTCTTTTTTGAGCTTCTTACATTTCTGTAGCAACTGAGACACTGTAGTCTCAAAATATTTTTCCCACTATTTGAGCCCCTTATGAAACATCTTTAAGGGAACACAAAAAGAAACAGTTTAGAGTTAGGACCCAAACAAGATTCAGCTCCACTGTATTAAGGAGCATGCAAATCCTGATACTGTATTCATCCATACAGATGGACTTGAAGTTGTAAAGGTCCAGAAAGTTTTCTGATAGAAAAAAATAAGGCATAAGACACTATATCATGTGCACTGCAACAAAAATCTCTGCATTAGTGCAGCACACAAACAGAGGAGTAAAGTGGATAGTAGGAAGGTTTCAGGCACACGTGGGCTTAAGCCATAATCGGAGTATCCAAGAGAGAGAGTTTGCAAATAGCACAGTCATGTTTTTTCTCCTCCACTGTCAACTTCAGACTTCTGCAAATTATGAATGTTCACATAAAGCTGACCGAAGACAAAATGGATCATCTCTGAACACCTGAAGTATGCACTTGGCAAGGGAAAAGGGAATACTTACCTCTACACTTTAGGGATTATGAAAATGCTGGTAAAAGAAACCAGCTTGCCCCTATCTAATAGATGATAAAAGAGAACTATTTCCTCCTGTTTGTCTTAATACTTAATTAGAACTGCTACCATTTGTGTTTTCAAGTACAGGACATTCTCTAGGAATTTTGAATTAGTTTCTTTAACAATGCATTACTGAAGGGCTAGAGCAACCCAGATCCTGGGACAGGTGCATTTTGCACAGACAAGTTTGTAACAGCATGATCAGCAATACCAGTCTTCAGAAACATCTATGCAGTTATCACTGGACCACTGTGCAACTAGTACTTTATATAGCATTTGTGTAACTACTACAGCTACTCTGGCAGGTAGGAGACCCAACACACCAAGATAAGGTTTTAGTTAAGACACTAAATTACGCTGAGGCTTTTTTATCTTCAAAGTAAATCCATAGTATGAAAAAAAATAGGAGATGAGATATGCAAAGTTATGTCTGGAAGGACAGGTAAATTTACTGAACTAAACAGCACTTTTAAAATCCATAAATAGATTTTATCCTTATCTAGAATAGAAATAAAGACAAATATAACATTTTTTAATGTATATCCTAAAAAGTTCTTATGAAACTAAATGCCAATGCCCATACTTCAATCCTTTACTTTCAATAAATAATAATAATAATAAAATAATAATTACTCCCAAATGGGATCTAACTCAATTCATTTAGAAGTGAATTTCTGCCACACAACATCCTTTAACCCCCTCCTTCTGTTCTGAGCAGATACAGTGACCTTTTTGCATCACTTGTTTTCCTCTCCTCACTTGCATATCAGAAAACAGTAAAATTCACAGCAAGAAAAGAGCACACATAGTATGCCTTGGCAATGCTTCTCGTGCTTTATTGGTAAAACTGAATGTCGTTGTTTCCTAAGAAAAATGGGTGCAGTATAACTGTGTTTTCTTTTAAGTGACAGAAATGGTAATGGTCTGTAAACATCTATACACAACTGGCAGTTGCTGAGATTTGGTCCTGATTTCACGCAAGTTTTCCCCTGAGCAAATCACAATTTTAATACCCTCAGAGATGATATACTGTTCAGTAAAGTGGATTGTAGTAAGTAAATGCCATTAAACAATTTTCCTCAGTAGTGGAAAAAAAAAGTCATTTTTATTTGTCAGCTCTTTAATGCATTTGCATATTCAGCTATCAATTATAATAAGTGAAAAACGTGCTCCATGCCACATCATCAAAGAGAATAAAGATTTGCATACAGCATTAACATCTTAAAACTGAAACAAAATGAAAAGACCAAATTGAGAAAGGAGAGAATCTACCTTCTCTCTCTGTTTTTACTAACATTAGAAACAGTCACCAAATTGCTCATTGCTCACTACAAGCTGTGTTACAGCACACTGAGCTATGGTTTGGAGTACTCAAGGACAGATTACTCAAGTTAGGATAGCTCTTTTGCCCCTCCCTTCCTTGGAAGAGGTATTGTGCATTATCAGATAAGCAGCAGAATTGATCATAACCTATTCAGCATATCTTCTGGTGACAGCTATCTTGTCACTACATACTTCACCTTCCTTCCCTTGTTACAGGCTGGCAGCTTCTGCACACTTTCCAACGTGCAGGTGCTTTCTTTTGGCAGACTTGTTCAGATAATAGAGCAATCCAATCAAAACATCACTGCAAACCCTTGACAGAACATTTGTTGCTTTGAAACATTTGCACTCACCATATGGCAAGGGCATCTTAGGCTATGAAACTGTGATAATTTTTGTTTTTACTCAGTGCAGGCATCTGAGATTTATGATGGCCAAAATTCATTAAGTGTTGACAAAGCCATCCAGGTTTTTAAAGTATTTGGTAACATAGTTCCAGAACTGAGTAAAGGAGCAGCATTTGGTTTTCATTACCTTTTAAACAGATACATTTATATTACTGCTGTCACTCTGCATGTCACAACCACCAGTCAATAAAAAAATACATAAAAAAGACTGTTTCCTTTAGAAACAGAGCAAAATGTAACTAGCAACAACTTGCAATGCTGTCAGATTGTTTTATTTATTCTTTTTCTATTCAGTGTTTTTTAAGATAATTACCAGAACATGAAAAAAAAATGATAACACAACAGTTATCCAAAACCAATTAAAAACTTTAACAAAGTTTCTTTGCCGGGGAACCTATTTGTACCAGACTTCATGGCAGTAGCATTGTTACTTAGTCAGATTGCAAGGGCAATATTTCATTGCCGTTTGCCCTTAGGAGAAGCTTCTGAAATAGGCCTTCAGACCCCTTCCAGGGAAACCAGGTTATTCAATAGCCAGACATTCAATGTAATTTTTCAGTTAAATTGAAGAGATTCCATTAACAGGGAAAAAGATTCCAAATAATGATAGAAGCCAACTTAGGTGCAAAGCCCCCTATTTATAGGTTTTTGTTTTTGTTTTTGTTTTAATNAGAAGCTTCTGAAATAGGCCTTCAGACCCCTTCCAGGGAAACCAGGTTATTCAATAGCCAGACATTCAATGTAATTTTTCAGTTAAATTGAAGAGATTCCATTAACAGGGAAAAAGATTCCAAATAATGATAGAAGCCAACTTAGGTGCAAAGCCCCCTATTTATAGGTTTTTGTTTTTGTTTTAATTTATTTTTATATATTTCTTTTTAGGGGGCAAGGAGGTCAAGGAAAATTATGAAGCAACTGTTAATGGTTATGAAAGTATCAGTAAATTACATATGCCTTACACACAAGATAGTGTTCTGTTAATTGCATCCTTTCTTTACATGTTTACTTTCGTATTATAAAAATAACACATTTTACATTAATCATTTACTTTAACTATGTTTAAGATTTGCATTATCTTGTATGCTGATGTGTTAATTAAATACTTTGATGGTGCCAGCATTACCCTACTCAGCATTAATTCCAACAATAACTTGATGTCTGAAGAATAATCATCATAAAGCAAGGAGATCAGTATCTTCTTTAAAAAAAGAAAAGAAAAAATCACATGGGATATATTGATTTTAATAAGTGAAAGAGAAATTCTACATTCTATATGCTTATCTTTCCTGAGAGATTCAAAGACTGAAGCTCGCCTACTTGAAAGTCTATAAAAAAGGTCATAGACTCCAAAGACCAAAGACTATTTTTTTTATTTCTACTAACCTGAGTAATATTTATCTCATAACATGAACATTTTACCACATTATAAGTAAGCACAGTATACTTTTCTGAAAGTTTCTACAAACCAAAAGGAAAAGGAGATTGAAGATGAGGCCTTGGAACACGCAGAGGGAGTAATGTCTTTTGTGTCAGACCCAAACCAACAGCAGGACAACAGCTCTCAGATTCTAAGAACATATTAAATGCCTACTCTTTTCATTAGGACATGGGATGAATAGCCTATCTATAGCCTGTAACAGAAGCTGGTCTTACTGGAGTTCAGAAGTTAACGATAATTGTTTCCACAGTGCCAAAGTAAAAAATACAGGAGTCTTATATGATTCCTACCACCTGTGCTGGACTCTACCTGTCTTTTATGACTTTAAACCACCTTGAGTAATACTGGATTATTCCTAAGTGCCACAGCGCAGAACAGCATCACACCAAACACTACAAGTGATAGTATTAGAAAGCATGTGCCTTGGGGACTGACTGTCTAGAAGTACAGTTGGTAAAAGATTAGGATTCAATTAGGATGCTTTTACAAACATTTTTACATTCATTTTCATGAATTTTCATGAACAGTAGCACAGTTTGATTAAGATAGTTACAATGCTGCTGTAATCAGCTCAGACAATCCACCTTTCTGCAAGAGGACTCTATGCTCAGACTACACATAGGATTTAGATAATGAAAAGTGAGTTGTTCGTCTTGAAAATCATCCTTTGTCCAGAATCCTAATATGCCTCTACTGCCTTCTTTTCTCATGTACAAAAGAATGTCCTCTGATGTTATCAGCATTTTATTAACTATAGAATTTTTACATGCCAGACAATTAGGTTTGGGAAAAACAAATTAGACAGACCATAACACTAAAGAAAAATATGTTCCCAGTGGATTTATAAACAGAACATTTTATAGATTTTCATCTACACAGACTATTACAAAAGAGAACATATAAGTTTTAAAGTGTTATTTTTTAAATTCCTTTGTTATTAAGACACAATGCAGAGGTCTGTAAGAGTTTTCCATCTCTGCAAAGGGGAAAAAAATACCGCAGCATATATACAAGCTGAATTTGAGGTGTTAAGTTTGTTGTATTATTAAATTATTTTCTGATTATTTTCAAATACACACTTATCCATGTTTCTGGAGATGTTTCTTAAAATGTTGTTGTGCTTGTTAAACACATCTAAATACCTGAGCATTTGCAGATCAAGTCAGTTATGTGAACCTTTTAGAAGCAAAGTTATGAAAATACAGAAGTAACTTCAAAAACAAAACAGAAGCAACACATTTTTATACGTGGAAAACTAAAGCATCTACTTAGAAAAGAACATAAACAGAATCTAATCAAATACATTGTACATAAAGTGTGGAAGAAGAAAATATACCTTATATTTTAAACACAATTATCCTATTCTACCTTAAAATGGGAATAAATCTACTATTTCAAATGGGGTTCTAAAGGAGTTCAGTTTCACAAAATCAAACTTCCAAATGAAGAATATTCCCAACATATCCACTTCCACATGTCACCTTGTTCACGTTAAGATAATTTTTATTTGTTCCCATTCTGTCTTGCTAGGGTACTTGGACTTGCTCACAGTAGCCATCATATAGGCTATTATATTAACTACTATTATTAATTACCACTCTCACCATTCAAGGTACACATGCAATATTTATGCAGGTGATGAAAATGGTGGATTATTTTAATTTCTAACTCATGATTTTACTTCCATCATAAAAACCTTAAATCTCAATCATAACTACTCAGCTTAGAATTCCACATCCAGTCATCTTTCAATGATCTTTAAAATAAACAAGCATATTTTTCACTAGCAAAGTGAATTCCAGGCATCCAGTACACTAAATACAAGCAGGTGTAAGTGCTACAACTGAATATATAGTAGTCATTCTTATGGACTACTCCAGCTGTTGGATGAAATGCATGAACTTTTGTACTTAGATTAAGAGGACTATTATTTCCCTACAGTGCTTTGACTGATGTACATTAACAGAGCGCACTTAAAAGAAAGTGCAGTCATGCATAATGCAGAGAAGATTAATGTCTGCAGAGGAATGGAAGTTCTATGTTTCCCTAGGGGAGATATAATTTCATTACAGTCACGGTTCAATTTATATGGTCATCATATAGAACATGAGTTTGTAATTTAGCATACATTAGAAAGAAAGGATATGCACAGTCAGCTTCAAATCCTAGAAGTGAGTGAGAGAAAAATTTAAGCTTCTCTAGAGCATTACAAAGGTGTCTTGATGGTGTGAGATTCCTTTTTCCAGTTATCCAATTGAAAGGCTTTCTGCTAACCATTCATTTTGTAAGGACACAGGTTGCTAACTTTAGGTTCCTAATATTAGATCATTAGAAGTTGATGAGTTAACACTCCCACACTCTGATATGCAAATCAGTTCTTCAAGTTTGAGTATATTAATCCTTATTAATTGTATTAATCACCATTAGCTCTATTCCACAGTATTCATTTTTCTTCCTCAATTTTTCTCCAATTAAAGAAGATATGCTTTGTTTCAGTCCTGTGATATTTAAATTTTTACCTAACCAGTTAAATCTGTCCATTAGAGGAATCCACAACCTTCTCCACGATGCCATTTTATCGGAAGCGATGTTAAGCAGCCTCAAGCATTATGGTCCTCTAAAGTCCAAGCACCGATGAAATTAAATGGAAATTACACAGTTAACTTCTTTGTAATCTTCATTTCCGGGTAATTGTAAGCTAATGCTATGGTGCTCTGTTTACCAACATAATTCAGGCTAAACATTGAGAAGCACTCCAGCATATAAATCGAATCTTGCTCATGCTGTATCTGAAGTGGTAATATTAGCTTTCTGCATTTGCCCTGCTAAGGAATATAAAGAAATTGAGCTGCCTACCTGACTGACTTCTGGATCTGCCCACATCAAATCTAAGCTTATCATAGCCATCTAAACACAGGCCAGGTTTGCTCTGATGCAACCAAATTCTTTCGGATATACACTGATTTGAGTAGCTATTTAGAGTAGAAGCAGTAATTAATCACACAAAGAAAGTTTAAAACAAGCCTCTATCACAAAATTAATCACAGAAAACTGGTAACATCACACAATTTGAATGGAAGGAAGTACATGAAAGTCTTGTTTAGATCTCCTAAAACCATCACAAACTGCATATAACTAAGAACTATAGCAACCAAAGGATACCTAAAAGCAAAGTTTTGCTTAAAACTAGCATCAGTAAGATCAGAAGAATATGCAGCTGGAATAAATGCTGAAGGAAAGTGAGGGCAGGCTGAAAGATAAAGAAAGATGGTTTAAGTTAACCAGCAGGTTGAGGGAGGTGAACCTATTCTGCCCTGGTGGGGTCTCACCTACAGTATTGTGTCCAGTTCTGGGCTCCCCAGTGCAAAACAGACTGGAATTTCATGGAAAGAGTCCAGATGATAAAGGGCCAGGAGCACCTCACTTATGAGGAAAGGCTGAGAGACATGGGTCTGTTCAGCCTTGGAAAAAGAAGACTCAGAGGGGATCTGATCCATGCCTACAAATGTCTAAGGAGCAGGAGGCAAAGGGACAAGGCTGAACTCTTCTCCGCAGCGTGTGGTGATATGACAAGGGGAAATGGCCACAAACTGAAGCACAGGAAGTTCTGCACAAATGTACATAAGAACTTCTTCACAGTGCAGTGACAGAGCACTGGAATAGGCTGCACAGACAGGTGGTGGAGTCTCCTGTCTGGAGACCCGCCCTGGTGCCTACCTGGGCAACCTGGTCTAGGGAGTCTGCTTTGCCAGAGGGGTTGGATTGGGCAACTTCCAACCCCTACAGTTCTGTGGTTCTGTGACAAAACAAACAAACAAACAAACAAACAATGAAGTTCTGCATAAAGTCATCTTTTTAGTGTGGTGGTGGGCTTCCTTAAAAATTGTTTTTATTTCTCGGGTCTTTTTTCTCTCAACATTTTAGAAAGAATTTATGCCTGATCATGAATACTTGACAAAGACAGAAGTTATTTTAAGCTGCTGTGAATTTCTACTCTCAGAGAACAACTCCATTGGTCTCTGGCAAGATCCTGGATAAATGCAAAGTGCTGTGACTACAAGAATAAATCTGGCATTGAACGTATGCTCAGTTTCACACTGAAAGTATTTGAAGAAAACAGGACATTCTTCAAAGTAGAAAGATAGCAGAAGTTAAACCAATCTACTCATGGCACAGACACAGCATGCATTTCTAGCAGAATGATAATGTTATATAATTTCTTTGCATTTTATTCACGTTCGCTTCCTCCCAAAGGATTTGGTAATATTTTTGGAACTTACAGTAAGTACTTACTTCTCTTGAGACAAGTCAATTTAATACTGATGGAGAAAAGCTGAGCTGAGTTAAACCCAATTAATAAAACTTGATTTCTTAGATTGAAATGGATTTATACCTGTACTCATTTATAATTTCAAGAACGAGTTATTTCATCTAGAAGTTTTTGAAAATTTTTAAACAATGTGTACATCAAAAAATAATGGTTCCTTTTTGTTTTTAATTATTCCATTCTGATTTTTCCAATCTTGCCAGAATAATCAAGAGTATCAAAAAAAAAAAAAAA
>VXAB01003457.1:0-15289 GCA_013399175.1 Odontophorus gujanensis | reverse complement strand
AAAAAAAAAAAAAAGATATTTTCGTAAAGAGAGAAGTGAGATGCTGATAATTGGGAAATGGCGTTTAATTTTAATAATGAATTTGTCTTCCAACTGTTTATAAGGGGCTCTGTACACTTAAAGGCTTGAGTTTATTACAGTGCCAGAGCAATGTTGTCTTAACTGCTTTTATATCTATTAGCTGTGCTCTTAAAGGATGTCAGGTGTCTCTTGAATGGTACATGTACTTTGTGTGCACTGCCAACCTCTTAGAGGTTAACTGAAATAAAAATCTTTCTTAACACACATTTATAATAACATTTCAGAAATTTTTATGTGGTTGACAAAGCAAAGATGTGAGACAAAATGTCAAGTCCTGATCCCTTGATCACATAGATAGCCATGATATGTACTGTCTTAATAGTTATCAACATAAAATACATTGTACATTCCGTGGAATGGCTGGAATAAAAGAGTACTCCGAATCTGAGTACTCTTCTCAATTCTCCTTTGGCACTCTTCATCAAGCCTTATGTGCATGTGTGAATTTCCAGGTTATAACATAATCCCTTCCCAACAATGTCTTTCTGATCAATTTGAATAGTAAGTAGGATATAACATTGAGGGTTTTTTGTTTTGTTTTTTTTTTAATGTTAAAATTCAGCACAGACTTGTCCATGCCAATTCTGTACAATATCAATTAGAGGAAAACTGGAAGAATTTTTTTAAGTGATAAGTCTTTGAGGGATTCCTACAGTCTCAGAACACAATTGTAGTTAATTTCTTTACATGAATTCTGCATTGGTATTACAGGGGAAAGAAAAACAACATACTGAATTCTCTGTCTCAATCTTCAAAGTACGCAAAAACAGAAGTTTGAAAATAATTGTTATCGAAAGTGAACAGAAAAATCTTTTCATACAGATTTTTGTGACTTGGAGCCACACTGTGGATTTTGTTCCAATTAAACAGAATTTCCAATAAACAAGTAGTTGATGAGAAGGAACGCTGGAAATTGATTAGTTTCTGCCTTCATGAAAATTAAAGGAATTTTTTTTAGAACTTTTTCAGTCTCTTAGAAATAAATATTTTATTATGGTTTCTTCTTATTTAAGGTAGTTTACAGTCATGTAAAATAAAATTGATAGTCCTGATTCCTTCTAATGTGTTATTGACAACATTATCTAAAACTTTAAAGCCAGGATAAATATTAATAATTGGAAAGATTAATCAATTTTCAAAGCAATACATCAACATGAGGAGATCACCACCAATGGTCTCCTAGATTAAATTAAAGTTGCAGTTAACTTAAAAAATAGTAAATTTAGTATAGACTAAAACTGTCATTTGAAACACTGATGGGTTCCATAGTAACTGCCAATGTCTTAATAATGTTTTTAAAACAGACTGCCTTTTGCCTTCTCATTCCAGTTTGAGAACTTGATAGGCAGATCATCCACAAAAGCTCTCAGCTTTTTAGTGATATTCAGCTTGGCATACAAGGTACACTGTATACGTTCACTGCAGCTCCACTCAGACCTTGTCTTCACTTAAGTTCGATGTGAACAGAGTTATAAAAGTGCACGACTTTTTTTTCAAATTATAGTATAAATCATCTAAAGTGAATCCAAACTATTTTGCAGTATGGAATTATGCAATAAAACTCAAAGCTTTGAAGCAGGTTCAAGACACTATTCACGACACCATTCACATATCTGAATCACATTTTTCTGCTGCAATTACAGTACATGGTAACTTTATAGTAGAACACAGAATGACTTGCCTTGGAAAGGACATTGAAGACAGAGTTCCAATTCCCCTGCTAGGGCAAAGTTGAAACCCACCAGATCCAGCTGCCCAGGAACCCATCCAACCTGGTCTTGACCACCGCTAGGGTGGTCCACAACTTCTTTGGTCAAATGGTTCCATAGCATATCACCTTCTGGATAAAAAATGTCCTACTATTTAATCTAAGTCTTCTTTCCTTTAGTTTAAAGTCATTCCTTCTAGCCCTTTCATTTTTTTTCCCTTTTTAAAAAGTTTGTCTCCCAACAACTATTTATAAGCTTCCTTTAAGTATTGGAAAGTCACAAGAAGGACTTCCTGGAGCCTCCTCTCCTTCAGGCTGAAGGAGCCCAGGTCCCTCATCCTTTCTACATAGAAGAGACACTCCAGCCCCCTGGTCATCCTGTCTCTCTAGACCCATTCCAACAGTTCCACATCTTCCTTTGCGCTGGGGCCCCATACATGGATGCAATACCCCAGGTGGGGCCTCAGGAGGGCACTGGGGGTGGGGGGCTGCTTTTAATAGGGAAGATAAATAGGTGTTAATTGCCTTAGAAAATAAATGTATGGAGTACCACCAAAATCCTGTTTCAGAAGCAAATTGTGAAAACAGGACTGCAATTTGAAATTATGTATAAAAAAAATTTGCCTTGGTAAAATTACATCGGAAAGCTACCTTGCTTTGTGATAAACCTGAGAATTACTATGTAAATAACAACTACTGTGACTGAAACTACTACTCTTCTTTTTTTTTTCCCCCAACTTTAGTTATGTGATAATGTATTTCTGTTTTCATTGCAAATAAGAATTAAGCTTTAGATATAAGGAAGAAAGCTGAAGTGTAAAATCCTGATAGTTCATTACAATAAGGAAGGATACACTGTAAATATTGAGAAAAACAAAGAAACGTAAGCTTACTTCTGTGCCTTACTGCCGTATCTATAGCTCTCTTCTTTGCTCTTTGAGATAATACAGTGAATTAATGGACCTGCTTTGAGACTCGTGCAAATTAAGTGGAAACACTGCCTTGAGTATAATAATGAAACCTCAGACAGACATGAAATTACCATTACATATTCCCCTACTGATATCCTAACACTCTTTATATCTATGCTTGAAATGTTTAACTCTCATCCTAGCACTGAGAAACAAGTATTTTTAAATGCCAGCTGTAGACAAAGCTTCCAAGTAGTAGCAAGTTTAAATCCATACAACTGTCAACTCATAATAAATAACCAAAACTAAACAGTTTTTTCAAATGTAATGTTATTGTAAAAGTGGACAAAAATAATCTGTACAAACCAGTAGAAACTCAACAAACATAGCAACTTAAATTTTTCCATAGCATAATTACTGCTTTTAGAGATACATTATAGGACATTATTTTAGCAGTGTTTTTTTCTTAAAGTATTTCTTCTGGGTTTATTACACCCCTGTCCGCTAGTTATTAAGTAATGAATCACTACCTTGTAATTCCTACTGGCAAGACAGAGAAGCCTGAAGATATTGCTCTTCTATTTCATGAATGCCAAAGAACTCTGAAACTTGGTTCATTTATCTAACGGAAAAAACATTCCTGTTACTCTATACTTAAATAATTAGTTTTAAACCACATAATATTACAGCTCTTAATGATATCCTGATTAGAAATGCCCATACCGGTCACACAGTTGCACATTCTCCTATCATCTTTTTCCCTCCAAGTCTGATACAAGAATCAGAAATCTATGTTTATTCAAAGTATTTGAGAAGTTAGCACCTATACTATGTTGGATTAGTCAGATGAGAACAAATTATGAGATACTGGTTTAAAGTGCAGAAGTATTCCCTGAAGCAGCTTTCAATTAAGATTAAATGTCACCATTTTCATAGTTCATTAACTCTAATTCAACAGGGAATAACCTATTAGCTGTACCAGGTTTCCACTATCGTTTGTTGCTTCTTCATGACATCTTGTTTACATCAAAAATTAAACTTAAGTAGCAAGGATTACTAAATATAGTAGTAATAAAAACAAATAATATTTGCCTATTATGCCTAATAAAGCCACCATTTCCAATGCTTGAAACTTGTATCTCTTTAATTAGAAGTTAAAAAAGCTATTTAGTCAGTCATTTTTGAATGAAAAAGAAAAAAAAAATTGTAATTAATACTGTAATAGTTCAAAAATTTAGATAAGACTTACACCAGGGAGAATTTTCATTAGTAAAATATTAAATGATGTCCTAGCCTCATTGTTTACTTAGACTTTTACAGTTATCTACATCTTTGACTATTTAAACTTTTATTATCTACACTCTAGTAAATACTAAGCACTGGTGCTTAAGTACTCAGGCTGTCCCTACCAAGTCTTAATGTACCCAAAGCCTAAGTAAATTATTCAATGTATGCACAGTCTAATTGCTTGCCACTCGATGACCGATGCCCAGCCAGTCCCGAAGCAGCAGCTGCCAGCACAGACAAACCCCCCTGGTTTTTCAAGTACTTTTTCTTCCTGTTTGTTTTGGTGTGTGTGTGCACATTGTTGTTTTTTGCATGCCATACGGTATGGAATATCCCTTTGACCAGTTTAGGTCATTTGTTCTGTCCCCTCCCAGTTTGTGTTTCCTCAGCTCCTCATCACTGGCAGGACAGCATGAGAAGCTGAGAAACTGAAACTTTCTTGTCTCTGTACAGGACTGCTCAGCAACGACCAAATCAATGGGAGGTTATCAACACTGTTTTCGTCCTAAAGACAAAACACACTACCATACCAGACACTATCAAGAAAAAATAAAAATAAAAAATAAAAAATCAGCCCAGTTAGTTATTACAACTAGCATTTCCTGTTTCTTCACATTCTAGAAATAAGATAAAGATTGTACTTATTTCTATCCATTCAGCCAGTCTTTTTTTTTTTTTTTTCCCCCCCAGGATAATAAGAAGAATATTATGATACATTTTGAAACTGTCATGGGTGATTATTTTTCTCAACGAGATTCTGAAGTGTGACTTTACGCATTTGAGAACTGCATTTCTGACATTAAATAATCCACAATGACTGTCAGAACTTCTGGGAAAGAGAAGCAACTAGGAGATAAAGTACCGCTAACTTACTGTTATTTCATTTAGTAGTGTAATGTTTTGCCAGTTCTGATCAAGACTCAAGTACTACCTTTCTGGCATTTCTCTTCCTCACCTGTTAGAGAACTTAGGATGTCCTAGAAAGTCCTGAAGCACAGAGCATCTTTGAGTCTGTGAAGCAGCATCTTCTCTCTCCTGTGTTGCTTTCAAAGAGTTTGCAACAATGGGGGTGAGGAGGGTAGAAAGAAAGAGGGACTTACAGCTCCCAGTAAAAAGAGCACAGACAGGCAAAATAGGAACATATTTTGCTGACTAGTCTTCTAAACTCATCTCACAGAAAAACAACGACAACTGATAGATTTTCCCTCCTGCACTAATGCAAAATTATCTGCCATGACTACAGCTGAAACACAGAGAGAGATCAACTATATTAACCAGCTTGATTTTGTGCCACATTTAAGTACTCCACATTTCAGCCACTTAATTACTGACTGTTACTACTGGAATTGTTACTACTGAACTTCTCCCTCAGATTCTAAAGCTAATTTCTGCAGGAAAATAATATATATATATATAAATCCAGAAGTATTACACATGTAATTACTATTTACCTTACCCTTTTGCCCCCCTACAATCACCAAAATTGAACTCCAATTTTTATTCATGCGCAGATCAGAAAGGCTAGAAGAATATTATTTAGTTCCTCTCTTGTCACAGTATGTCTAAAATTAGAGGCAGGCTGTTATCAGCAAATATTTCCTTAACAGAACATCACTGTGATGTATCAGATGCTATATCAAAGTGAGTTTGAGTTCCCTACAAAACCACTATCTGCATACTCAGCCATTATACACCGTTTTACATGAGCCTCAGATTGTTTCAGCTTTCCATGGCCTTTCCAGGATTGGCTAGCTATTGGCAATCAGCTCTTTCACTACCTTCCTCTGGAAATAAACTAAAAGTTATTAACAAAACCAAATTTCAGAGCAAACTCTGCCATTTCCATGCAAAACAGCAGTTAAAAGACAGTGCCTGCTTCTGGCAGCCATATTCCATAAATGTGCAGTATTTATTTGTGTCTCAGGCCCTAGTAAATTTTTCAGCAATGGGGAGAAACTGCTTATATAATCTGTGTGAAGCTTAAGTGGGATAGTAAATTGTGTGCTGATGCATTCAAAAAACATCTAGCTGGGTAGATCCCAACTGCCATTAGCTATTAGGTTTGGCAGTGAGTTGCCTTAAAAAATAATAATAATAAAAGAAAATAAAGCTGAGGATTGCTTCATTTCCCTGATGAGTCAAGAACCAGCAACCTATTCCAAAAGATCTGTCATAGCCTGTTAACATAGCATGGGATGATTGAAGCTTTCAAAAACTTACATGAGGTGGCTAATAATTTGAAAAAGTAATTAGCAACAGAAATGAAATCACAAAGTAGGACTAGCCTAAGGATTATTTACCATATGAGGTTAATCAGGAGTCATCAGCAGCTACCATTTCTTAAACTGTCTCCCAAGAACTGAGCTGGGCCTTAGCCTGTATTAATCTTCCAATTAATTCAGCAGTAGATTCAGCTTTCATTGCAAAAGTCATGTCTTGCTAGTTTGAGAAGTCCCTAACGTCAAGAAGAAAGACTCCACAGGAGCATATAATTCTGCACTGTATCTACCACACCATGCAAGCTGTGCAGCATCTGCAGACAGCAACATTTTCATCAATTTCAGCATATTCTCAGTGTCAGGCCCTCCTATCAGCCACTGTAACACACCTGAGGCTTCCTGGCCCAGACAAAGACAGAAGCTTTTCAAAACCTGATTTTACTGTTTAAATTATACAGTGAGGATGATACCATTTCTCGGGAAAGGTAGGACTGTAAATTCTCTTGCTTTCTGCCTACAGCAATTTGAACACAGCTTTCTACAAATGTCCTTCAATGGTATGAATCATGATTCCATACGTAAGCATGTTCTAAACAGAGATGAATCGGGCATCAGAGTAGAGAATAAACATTGTTAAGGAGGACGTGCTAAGGGATGACTGAAAGAAACAATGGCTTAATTGTCAATTACATATTTCAGAACACAATGATTTTTCATGAACAGTTTTTTCAGATTACAAAATAAAATGGGCATTTGCATAGTAATAGTAGCTGCTTCAACAGAAGTTGAACTTCTGTATCCTCTGAATTTCTAGACTAAATATTAACAAATTCAAAACCTGTCACTGTTTCTCTATATATTCCTGCACAGTGCACCACACCAGCTTAGCTCACACTGTCTCAGGATGCTGACAACCCCCAGTTCAACTCAATGGTTCTAAGATTTTTACACTTTTTGGATATGACTCCACTAGACCTCACTATGACAAGAGAAACAGACCATGAAGAGGAAGTGATTCACCTACACAAAACTAATAATCATACTGATTACATTTTTAAATATTGTAAATATAAGACTTGAAGTGTGCATTATCTATAAAGTTTGGTAGGGCTGGCAATCCTCTCTTAAAGGAACTAACAGACCTTTAAAGAAGAGTAAAACTCTTCACCTTTTAGTGCTTACTTAAAAAATTTTGGGGTAATGCATACATCACTGGAATTTACACTGAAAATCAAAAGAGCATCAAAAGTATACATGATGTAAGCATTCTTTTAGATAAATACTGGCTAATTATCAGTAACATGGAAGTAGTGTCCAAATTAAGGGTATCTGATCCTCAGCTTGTGTTTCAGACCACAAATACCAGTAAGTTATTTTCATCAAGCATCACAGATCAAAAATTGTCATGGGCAGTGAATTTCCACAAGGAAATTGAACTGGTAAAAAGTAAGTTTATTCACTACATTAAGACTTAAAAGCTGCCATGTTTATTTCAAAATAGCAGCAACATGTTTTAGCAATGCCTTTTAAATATTTCCATTTAAAGGTCCTTTTTCAGGCTGCACAAACCTAATTGGAGATACACTTTGCCTGACTGCCACTTCTTAAAGCTTTACACAATGCTATTCTTTTTTTTCTGAATCTGTGACTTCCAGTCACAAACCTTACGGACTGTAGCCAACCTTTGTAAATTAAATTTCAGGATCTCAAATTACTGTTTTCTTAGGAAATAGAAATCACTGACACTTATTTCTTTGGTCAAGCTTCTTTAGCTGCGCTCCAAGAATGTTTAACAGTTGAAATTTCTTGGGATAAAGTATGAAATCAATTTAATATTCACATCATAGTAAAGGGCCTCCAGACCATTTCTTCAGCTTTTACTGTAAGGACCAAATATTTGGCCTCCTGCAAACTCTGTGGAAAAGCAGGAATTATTCTTTTTATTTCTGGAATGAAGCCAACAGTTAAATTTGTCCTTGAATACTGACCTAAATATATATATATATATCATACCTACACATATATGTTTATATCATAGTTTCTATACAAAAAAATGTTAGCAAGAGCTAACCAAGAAAACCATATATGGACAGAGTCATTACAATACAAATAAAATTCAAACTCAATTATGTTGCAATACTTATATAACCTTTGCATGAATGTAATTGTTACATCTATATTTTTAGTATAAAATTTTAATTTTACAATAAAGGAAACTGAAGATAGACACAAAGACAAACCACAGCTGTGAAATGTTCAGGACTTACTCCAGAGAATTTACCAAAGTGCTTTATTATATGAATATATATATGTTTTAAACATGATTGAGATTGATCTTTACTGAAATATCTCTGCTGTATCAAAGGAAGTTTTCTTTCAAATTGAAGAGANTTTTAAAAACAGATGTTTAAAGTGTTTGAAATTTGAGCTTCTAGATCAGACTAGTCAGCAGATCTCATGCTAAGAAGCATTAACCATGTTCTCCAGATGAAGTTTACAAGTGAGCTCTTCATGAGCTCTTGCAGTACTAGTTTAGGAAACAAATCCACAAAGGATCTCCTTTTTAGTAGATATGAAATAATTTCTTTAATTAAGTCTTCAGTGTGAACCAATGCAATAACTTTGAAAGGCATAAATCAATCTCAGAAATAACTTGCTATGCAATTAGAAACTCCAGTGAACATTGGCAGTCTTCAGAAAGTACAGTTTTACTTAAAGTTACATGTTCAGAATTGATAAAGCAAGCTGCTTCTGAAGGAAAAACTCCAGTTTCCTCATCTTATTTGTTGAAGAAGAACAGTTGCTCCAGAAGCAACTTAATCTTATGAAGTACTATATTTGCAATACAAGAGGTAAAGGTATTTTATTAAACCTTATTGGACAGTAGATTTTAGAAAGGTGCATGTTTCTAGTACACAAAACTTGGATACAGTTGAAATAGATGCTCCTGTTATATTAAATTCATATAATTTAGCACCATTTCAAGTGAATAGGTTTTGTTAAAAAAAAAAAAAAACGTTAGCCTATTCAACAGTTTCCTTGAAGAGGAAGACATGATCTGGATCATCTGATTATCACCTCTCAATAAGAGCTGATAGTAGAATGCCTTATAACAAACAAATCTTCTGCTCTAGAAACTGATTCATCTTGTGCACATTCGATCTAGTTTTCCTCATTTCAGCAGGATGGACACTATTACTGCCAAAAAACACCTTCCAGATAAGAAAGCTGAGGAGCTGTAATAAAAGCAGAATAAATAGCCTTAAACTGCCCAACATTTAACCACGTTAACAAGAGAAATGACGATGTGTCAAACAAGGTTTAACCAAATCAATCAGTATTCTGCATTCACATTCATCCTAACTTCATGGTCAAGGAGAAAATAGAAGTAAATAGAGGAAAAAAAAAAAAAAAAAAAACAACAAAAAAAACATCCAGAAGACTTCTCTTTACTAATGGAGAATTTAAGGGAAGTTCTCCAATGTGTTTTACCAATGGAAAGCCTCTATTTTGTGCACCCCAAGATGAAAAGTACATGCACGACTGAAGTACTGTGACTGTCACCTTATTATAGACCAAAGGACAACTGGATGGCTGGGGCAGAGACTGGAGAGCCATTTATCTCTGTACATATATATTTATCTTTGTGTATCTTCTATAAAACAAGAACAACCATCATTTGTTGCTATCAAGTAGGTGCTGACTCAAGTGACTTTAAAGTAGTGGCACATGGAATTAGGGTTTAAATACAGCTTGTATGAATACTTACATATTCCCCTGCCTTAAGGCACAATTTCATCTGAACCATCGTTGATCTTCTTATCTACTTGTTCACCACTATTGGAAGCTTCAGTCCCCAAGCAACTTGTTCCACTGCTTCCCTACTTGTTCATTTTGAAATTTAGAAATATTCAACCTGAATCTTCCTTACTGTCTCATGAATTCATTATCTTTCATCTTATGGATGAAGAAAAGGATTATCCCAGCCCTCTTTGCAAGTGTTTTACATATTTAATACCCTCTTCTTAGACAAGATAACATGAATTAAACCATTTTTCTTGTAAGCTACATTATGCAGACCTATGATCATTCCTATTATCCCCTCTGAGCTTTCTTCATTTGTGCAGTGCAAAGCTCAGAACTGGACAGAAGCCAAGACCTTGGTAATACTGAGTTGAGAAAGATTACTTCAAAAGTCCTTACAGACCAGTAAGCTTACTTAGAGCAGAATAGAGCAGTTCCTTTTTCCTCCCTCTACACAACAGGATTTGATTGAGTAACAGCTCAGCTAGATAGGCACTACTGAACTTTTTGGGAATATCTGCCATCTGGAAATTTATTACACATATTGTACTTCAGCATTATTATTTTTAATTCCTGTTTTAACCCATTTCCCCTCAAAGTTTGCATCCTATTTTTCATTTTCATATTTTTAGTAACTTCGACTTTGCAAGAACACTATCAGTTCTCAAATGTATGGTCTTGTTAATTTTAGTGACATTAGGTCTTTTCTCATATTTCATCACAAAGATCACCAAAAAAAAAGCACTGAGTTAGGAGCAGAGTAATGTTCCAAAACATTACATAAGTAACAAAAGTCTCCCTTTAACACCTTATGTATTCTAGGCTACAATTCTGAATAGGCTCAATGACATCTTTAAACTAATAAAGCATCTCCCTGCTGCCACCTTTTTGATAGGACAAGTGGCCTGAATGAGGCCAAGGGTTACTGTGTACCACATGACACCATGCAGAAAAGACATAATACTGTGGCAGTTAGCAAGGGGTGTTCAGGCATCCATGGCAAGTAATTTAATTCCATATATATATATATGCATATAGTTGTCATTGTCTTTTTATTTTATTTTCTTCTTCTGTTTTAGTGAATAGTTTTTATCTCAACTCAGTAATTCTACTTTATTCTTTTTTCCAATTTTCTCCCTCATCATACTTGGAGAGTAGTGACGGAACGTCTACATGGTACTGAGCTGCTCCCGGGTTACACCAACACAGCCATAACTTTAAATAATGTCATTTACTCTTATTGGAAAAGTTTATCCTTGATTAGTTTCAAAAGTTCACAGAATAAAATACATGTAGTGAAAAAAGAAAAGAAAAAATATAAAATCAGTTTCCAAGTGCTCAAGTGCTCAGTAACTTGGGAGTATACTAAAAAACAAACTTCTCCTTCACATTCAAAAATCAAAGACACTGTACACAATTCATTTGATCAAGTCATACTTTATAAATTTAAGAGGGATAAATACATATTGATGTATCAATTAAGTGTGCTGGAAATGCTTAAAGGTGTGTTGAATAAGCAAGTGAATGCTGCATGTAATGGCAGCCAGTTACTGTCACTAGCACTTCCATTATTTAAACATTCCATGTAAGGCACTACGCTAGGCACAGCAGCTACTTATTTCTATCTGAAAAGACACGTTTGTTCAAAGTTTACACATCTCTTCTAACTTACACAGCATGTCAGACATTTTCAGCTATTTAATTCTGATATGCTTTCTAGAGAATTCAAAGTGTAAGATGAAGCGCCCTAATACTTTGGAGGTATTTAAGATAATGGGGAACTTAAGGACATTGTGTAACAGTAGACTTTTAACATTATTAGGATGATTGGACTTACTGATCTTAAGACTTTTTCCAATCTGAATGATTCTACAGTTCAGTATTTTACACAAATTGCAAATTCATGATGCTCCCAAAGAGTAGAAATACAGTAAATGTGTTAATATTTTTAACAACATTCTTGGGATGTTGTAGGTAATACGCAAAGCTGACCACCTACCTCATCTGACCACCTTGCTGCTTCCATTAAGCAATCCCTTATGAGAGAATTTACTTGTTTGTTTTGTTATTTTTAGAAGTACTCAATTTTCTCATTCCTTTCCTCCTTTCAAACCCACGCTGAGCTTTCACATATAGTCTCACTTTCTTCTTTTGTGTGTGTGAGCTTTTTAAGCTATTTCACTTACTTCTCACTATGCCTGAGCTGTACACTAACCAAGTTATCTTAAAACTTAATACAATGACAAATGAAATAACTATATGTCAGGGGAAAAAGAAAAAAGAAAAACAACACGACCACCACAACACACACCAAACTGTTGACTGTTTTTTTTCCATGGTAAATTTATATCTACGCTCAGTTGATAGAGGCAGAAACCACCCCATAAAATTAGCCAACAGTACAGTTTCCCAAAATTTAAAGACATGGTGTTGTTTATAAACAATTTCACAAAACCACTACTGCTTCCTTCAGATAGTTATCCACTTCAGAATTTCTAAAAATTAATCCCCAGGAAACAAAGATGAGTGCATCTCTTCCATGGATGATTTTAAATCAAATGTACGACTGTCTTTGTATCCCAGAGCCATCAGTGCTTGACGCAAGCGCCAGCAATCACGTTTTGTTTTCTGTTAATTTGTTCAACTTGTCTAGATCTGTTTGTGTCACTCTCATCAAACTGGTTCCACCAAATGCTTTTATGTTAACTGTTGTTTATGTTGTACACCAGTTTTACATGGATGGGAATGGGAAAGACTTGACAGGAACAAAATTAGTTTGTGTCCAAGCATAATTCAATTAGAGAAAACATTTTCAACAGAAAGTGTTCAAGTCTAATGCCTTCAATTCTACTGAAGGCCAAAACATCAACATAACACCATGACTTTGGTTAAGCATTCTGTATGATCTGAATTTCTATTCAACAAATCAGAAAAACTTATGTCTGAAAAGCACATAAGGAATATTTACTTTCACTTAGGAATTATAAGTTTCAGACGGACAGCTTGCACAGGAAGTTCAGCTATATAACGCTGTAAGCTACCAAAAATCTACTGAAATAAAACTCATTCATGTTTTTACAGAATAGTTTGAGCCAGAAGATCACCCAGTCCCTGCCCCCTGCCATGATTAGGGCTGCCACCCACCAGATCAGGATACCCAGGGGTCCATCCAGCCTGGCATTTAACACCTTCAGGGACTGGGCACCCAGTTACTCTGGGCAATCTGTTTCAGTGCTTTACCACCTTCTGAGTGAAGAATTTCTTCCTAACATCTACATTTAAACAGAGTATTTATTTTGTGGAATTGATAAGGACTACATTCACTATTTAATTACCAAAATCCATTATTCATAAGAAGTAGAAGAGAACAAAAAATTGAAGAAGACTGAGGAAAAACAGTAGAATTGCAGATTCTGGGAACCCTGTACTTGTTGTGGGTCTTCCTGCTTTCCAATATATCAGACTAACACACTGTGAACATGCAAATAAGATAAAAGGAAAATGCTTATTGCTGCTTTTACTCACACAGAATTGCAATATAAATATATCCTCATTAAAAAAAAAAAATTCATCTCACAGTACGTGAACTACAGAATTCTAGGGAGAAAAATGGCATGTTTTCTAGACACAACAGAACATACTGCTTCATGTGAAAATCTCATGCCAGTGCTGTCCCAGGGAAATACTCTACTTGTTTAGGAGCTAAGCTGACAACCTGACAGACATTAGAAGAGAGCCTAGTCTGGCTAAGGACTTGATTCTGTGCTGTATGATTTCAGTAGTGTTAAGCTCTTTCTGCTGGTTTCAGCACTTAACATTTCAAATCACTTGCACGCAGGGGATTTCTGTTCCACAAAGGTGGTCTGAATAGCAGTCAGAGTAGCACACATGAAAAAACCTAAAATCCAAAGATTATTTTGAACGAAAAGAAAAAAAATGTGTAAATATAATATAAAAAGTGAAGTACAAAGCTAAGAGGGCTGGTCGCTGTCAGCTTTATCCACAACAAAGGAGACAGCAACCAGCTGTTCCAGTAAGGCATACTGCTTGAAAAAGCTAATTCCTGACTTCGGAGCCCCCTCCTCCAGCAGTTGAGCTAGCAATTAGATGTATGAGCTGGTATCAAGCAGTGAAGATTTCTCAAAGGCAGCATACCTTCACTCTCTCCAGCCTACTGTAATATGTGTGGTTTGTTTTTGATCCCTCAATATCCCTCCTCCCCCCCCTCAAGTTATAGACATTCACTAATACTAGTAAGAAATTTACTGCCACAGGGTTGTGTAGAACACAAGAGTAATTATTTAGAAAAATGCAGTCTAATATTGCAAAGAGATGTTACAGGGAATGAAAGAACAAAGTCCCTGCTGGAAGGGGAAATTCAAGAGCTATATACATCTATCATGGGAGAACCCTTGAAAAAGGTAAGAGAAAAACGTTACGACTTTGAATCAGGTTTTGTATATTAGAAATATTATGGATAATCACCACTGTTTTAGAGCATTCTTTAAGAACACCCATCCTGCTTCAGCTGTAGGATCAGTTTCTTTACCATCTGTTGGTGGTGGCATTACCTGCCATACTTGAAGCATTGCTCATAGCTCTTGCAGTTCCAACATAGTAGTGTAGCATGCGAGAAAGACCATATCGCACGGAGAAAGATATTCTTGTCATACTTCCTCATCAATGAAATGTACTTGTTAGAGGCTTAAGAGCAGGGACAATTTCCTGAAAAATCATTTCCTATTGCAGATGAAAAAACTGACAGGATGAACATACAAGAAAGAAATATTACTATCAGTTCTTCAACAATAAGATACTTTTCACCCTCCATGAGCCAGTTCAACTGACAAGACTTGTCTGTCCACCCTCCTTCCCTGAAGCAGATTTCAGTTGTGAGCAGACCTGCTACAGGTGTGGTAGCACAGCATACAGCAAACCAACCCAATAAGGCTCTTGAACTGGGATCAAGTATTACACTGTTTGACTTCAGTCAAAGACCATCCTGTATGAAAGCACCCCCAACTTCCTCTATCCTCTATGTCCCATCTCTGCATTGTCCAGAGCAAAAAGCAGAAGGAGAGCTAATGAATATTAACTAGCTGAAACTTCACAAGGCTGTTTCACATTCTCCTTTATTTCTTAAAATAGCTCGAAGTTGTAAATGAAACAAGCAGGTATCTACAAATTCGTAGCTTACTGAGGTAATGTCCTAACTACGCCTTGTTACACAAAGTGTGAAAGACATCAGTTATTTTCAATTGATGAGAAAATAGTTTATA